>BGNK01005543.1:0-37194 GCA_003297005.1 Symbiodinium sp. clade A Y106
TATCATCTGCAGCCTCAGTTGCCAAGCTGATATCGGATATACCAGTTGGCACTGGTTCTGTAGGTTCACCCATTCCGGATCGACCTGCAGGATTTGTGGAGCTCCTGGATACAATGGCTGGACTAGGCTACGGCTGATAACCTATAGATCGTGCAAGAACGCCCGAATAGCACTGCACTTTTTGCTTGAGCCATGCAACGAGGTAAGACGATAGTACAAAAATACAGATACAATCAAAACAATGGGTGGGGATGGGAATGCGGGGATTGCTTGGTCAGATGGGATGTTTGGGAAGGGGGGGAGACGGGTCTGGGTGGTTGAAGAGGGTACGCGGCTTGAGCGGAGCAGCGTGGAGTATGAGTGCGCGAATGTTATACTATAAAGATTCAGGGTACAATCGGGGATGGTTGCCACCCGGGATGACCGATGGCACGGAAGTGATGGGATGGGACGGGATGGGACGGGATGGGCGAGGGGGTGCCGCCCGCAAGGCGTGGCCCAAAGCCCCGCTGTCTCATGTGGCTTGCAGCGCCAGAGAGAGTGGGTCCTCCGGCATCCAGCAGCCATCCGCCAACGTTTTCACTCTGACATGCGCGGCTGCGACAATGTGTCACAAGGGCTTGCAGTCCCTGTCCCCTAGTCCGAAAAAATGAACGCCCCGCAGCGGACGTTTGTCACAACTCCTGCATGGGCATGGATGCTCTGTTGCATGCCAGTTCGGGCCATGGATGCTCCGGTCTGTTTCGAATGTCATGGCATCAGGCCCTTAGGCGCTTGACTTAGAGCAGCGGCGAGGCTCTGTTCTAATTACTACACAAAGCACTACACTGATGGCCTCCAGGCGCTCGTCGTAGCTGCCCTCGGCGACCTCACCAGGACTGTCTACTGCGGCTTCCTCTCTGTGAAGACGAGTTGCCTTCTGTTCGCTCAGGTTCCGCAGCACGATGGTGTAGCGGTGCGCCGGGCACCTGTGGTGCGCCGTCGGACGAAGCGTGTCGGAAAGAAACCCGAGTGCAACTAAAGCCAGGCCTCTCTGACTCATCTGAATGAAAGCACGGACAGATGCCTAGGTCCAAAGCTTGGCCGAGAGACGAGACATCTGTCATGCCCAGACTTTGCGTAAGGTCCTGAAGCAACGTACGCAGTGCACCGCACTGGCCCAGCTTCAAGAATTCAAGCGTGAAGCGAGGCGGCGCAAGACCCAACCGAAATCTTGCACCGAGGGTCCGGAGGACCCAAAGCGAGCATTTCGCCTTTCTTCCCCAGGACCCCAGCTCGAAGCTCTGGAGTGAATTCCAAGTCCGGAAGACCTGCCAACACAGCAGAAAGCTAAAGCCGGTGCCGGTGGCACCCGGAAAGGCTGAAAAAGTGTGTTTTTGGTCAACGCCTCCAGCGAGAAAGTGTTCAGAACACAGGCGCAGAAAAATAAATAGATAGATAAATCGTGCAAGTTTACGTGCAAGGAAGTTAGCTGTGCATGATGCGTATGGTATGGCTCGCTGATGGGTTGCTGGCCTCGTGGCAGGCGGGCCACTTCCACGGCCACCCCAGGCAAGTGCAGCCCCGGACCCAATCGCAAGGCGGTCTCAGGAACGCCTGGGTAAGCCGCAAAGACTTCGAAGTATGGGCGGAACACCATAAAAGAAGTTGATGCTCGTTTCCTACAAGTATCGCTTGCTCCAACTTCCGAATGCAGGCCCGTACTACTATATGTTCTTCTCCATGTCCATGTTCGCATCGCTGTGTCTCTGCGTCCGTTGTCCACTGTCAAGTTTGCATGATTCGGAAAGCAAGTCAAACATGCTGCAACGGAAATCCGTGGCAGTGGGTGCACAATCGCAATGCATGTGTATTGCGGGTTCGTGTGCACGCTTGTACAGACAAAAAAGCAAATATGTGTATTTTATGTTTGCATAGTATATACATACACATATGTATATATATATGTATGTATATACCTGCACGAATCGACGAGCAAACAGACAGTCAATGCCTGTGGCAGCTGCTTGGCGGGCAAGAGATGCGTGGGGGGGGGGTGCATGTATGTAGGCGTGCATGCGGGCCGAAGTGAATCAACCAAGCGGATCGAACATGGCCTACGAACGACCACGCAGATAATTCAAGTCCTAAGTGATCGAAGTGCGGCCAACCAGAAGCAGATCGAAAAGACTCAGAAAAGAGACTATAGATCGGGGCTCCCACTTCGACCTCTTCCCCGCTCCTTCCGAGACTCCGCTGGAGCTTGGGCCCAGGCCCAGCGCCAGCGCCAGGCGCCGCCTCGGCGACGCGGGGGCCTCGGTGGCCTCCGAGTAGAGGACGGCGGCCCAGGCCTGGACGCCAAAGTGCGGTGTTTTTTGTTGGGATGTGGGCAAGCTACTGTTTCCCTGTTGCTAGTAAAGCCGTTTGGCTCAAGGACCTTATTAGAGGTTGTATAAAAACCCCGGTATGAATCCCTTATCCCCAAACTGGGTTATCGGTTTTTTAACTCCCTATCGTTTTACAGGGAATCCAGGACTATCACTTATGACAAGTATGGGGCACAGGCCTGGCTGTGGGTGGCTGGCAAGATCTTACAACCCATCTGCAATCAACAATTGCGATTCCAAAAGGTCCACAGGTCTCAAGAACAGGTGAACAACACCTCAACTTGCTAGCTGGCACGGGTACCGGATGGCTCATGTCCTTCGAAAGGCACCTCTGTCCACAAAAGTTATCGTTTTTGCTATCGTTTTGGACACTCAACTTGCCTCGAATTTTGGAGGTTTCATGTAGCAAGTCTTGACGTCTCAGTTTGCAGCGGTGCAGCCTGGACAAGAAAGTAGACAGTCTCTCAAGCCTCAGTTTGTACAAGCGCAGCCTCTCAAGCCTCAGCGAGCCTCAGTTTGAGCAATTGCAGTCTCGAAAGCCTCAGTCTACACGAAGCAACAGCAGTAGCAGCAGTAGCCGTAAACCGTAGGTAGTGGTAACCGTGATAGGACTAGTCATAGTACTCATGTAACATACATTCAAACATTATCGTGTTATTTTACTTCTTATCGTGTTACAGGCGGAACAACACAAGGGGCATCCCAGACTAGTCTACAAGAACCCCCCTTGTTATACAACCTCTTATGTTAATTAATACGCTTCGGAAAGCTAGTGTGATTGAACTTGTCCTTGTCGTGTGTACGCCGCTTCGTCTCAGAGCTGCGACGCCTGACCATGGGAGCACAAACTCTTCTGTAAAGGGAAGGCCTGTCGATTCTCGGTGCCTAAAACAACTGCAGCGCGAACTCGAAAGGCTTCTCGCGGTCTTTGGCCAAGCAGCCGCTGGATCCTTCGATCCGCCTCTGGCTCTGCTCTGACTTGCTCCGGCGGGCAACCTCAGCCGGTTACCCAAAGACCCCGCGCCCCGACCAGGCCGTCGGCTGAGCGTCGTCTGAGGCTTCGGCCCAGGGATCCCAAGTGCAGCACCTCTCCAGATGGCAGCACGTCGTGTCGCTGGAAGTCCTGGGCTCCCCATTTTTGGGGAACTCTCCAACTCTCTGAGGTTCGTGAAGTTCGTCTGTCCCTGAAACATCGACCCGAGGGTGCCTTCGAAAAGAGTGCACACCATTCATGCCACGGCGCTGATGTGATCCGATTCGACAGCAGTTTGCCGACCAGCTTCCGCCCGGGAGTCAAGAAACAGTTTAGACCGACATCCTTGGATAGAGGGTCGGTTAGATTGGGAGTGGAACAGTCGAGGTCAAAAGGTTTGAGGACCCAATCGCTGACTGAAGGCCGCATGAGTCAGAAATGCCAAGAGGAAACATGAGTACCTGTTGGGTAGTCTCGAAAGTAAACCGAGACCGTGCAGACCGTGATAGCCGCTGGTAGCAAGCAAGCTTTAACTTTGTGAAGCCCATAACCATCACACCAGAAGAAAACAAGAAAAGCATAGCTCAAAATGCTTAAACATGACTGACATAACTCCAGATCTTCAATAGCAAGGGGCTGCTTCCAGGGCGCGAACTGCAGCCTTGGCCGCCTTGGCTTGGGCCGCACGAGCCGCCGCAGCCCGGGCACCCCGCATGCCATGGGCTAAAGCTTTTAGGGGTGTCTGTGTCTCTCGGAAGGTATGTTAAGAGCTTGTCTTGCATCCAACTGCTACTTGTCCAAAGCTGCAGAGTCGGAGGCCTGGGGAGCCAGTACAGGGTCACTCCTGTAGAAGCTCTGCTCAAGCCGATAGGTCCCCACGCCGACGATCGCTCAGATCTTTGTAATGCCACGCACAACACAAAGGCACTCGCTTGCCAGAATCAGAGGGGCAATGCCAAAGCCACCAGTTTCACCCTCCAAGGTGCTGCCGTGGCAGTTCTTTGGGTCTTTGCCAGGTGTGAAACGTGTAAACTCGGGACCGGGACACAGCAAGGAGTGTTCTGCGAGATGTGCAACCTTGTTCCAACACACACCCGGTTGCAGGGGCAGCGCCGGCTTTCCCGACCGGGGTCAGCGGCAGTGGCGCTTAAACCCCTTGCAAAGATAAATATTCAACACATGATTAGGATGGATATCCAATCTGATGATACCGCTCTGGTGCTTGTCAGAGTGATTACCATCTTTGGCACTGCTACTGTTGTGTTCTTTATCAGTACATTACCCTACACGACATGAATCTCATGCAGTATGACTTGCAGAACGTCGCAAGTGCACCGGCTTTCAATGTGTAGGGGCCTTAGGCGGGCTACACACGCAAGTGCTGCCTGAGCTCCTGTCACACAGGCTTTGCGTCCGCATGTACTGACCAGAGAACAAAAGGGAGCATTGAGGATGCCTGTCTACAAGCCGTCTGGCCTGTGCAACAGGGACTGCTGACAGCACATGTGCGGTTTCTCATGATTCCAATCTTTGGCTGACGGCCCTTCACGAGGACAGACTGCCGGAATGTCCTAGTAGCAGCCAACGAATAGCAGCAGTAGAAATAGCAAAGGGGTAGCACTAACTGAGGTGTAGTTGTAGTAGTAGTCGTAGTCGTCGTCGTCGTAGGAGCAGCAGCAGCAGTTGTCGTCGTCGTCGTCGACGTAGTAGGCACCGCAGGAGGAAGAGGAAGGTGAGGCGTGGCGAGTAGTCGTAGTAGTAGTAGTTGTTGTTATTATTATTAGTAGTAGTAGTCGCAGCAGAAGCAGTGGTGGTAGTGGTGGTGGTCGTGGTCGTGGTGGTGGTAGTGGTAGTACTACTCTAGGCCCCCCCCCCCTACCAACCACCCCTCCTAAATAATCTTCGCGAACATCCTTTTCCCTCGGTATTTGCAGTACTTTCGTCATGCAGGAACATCTTATGAAGCCTCAAAACCGACTTGTCGAGTTTGCAAACTCGAGCTTCAGATTTTGGACTTGCTTTTTGGGTGGGGTGGGGGGGGAGGGAGGGGGGGGATGATGACGACATTGTTTCGCAGACACCCCGAGCAAAATCTCCAGAAGAGCTGTCTTACTCGGTATCTACAGCACCTTCGTGATGCCGGACGATCTTATATAGTCACCAAACCTACTTCTTGACTTTGCGACGAACTTGGCTTGGGATATCGGATGGCCTTCAAAAGCAAACCCTCCTACGCCGAGGTCTGGGCTTTAGGGGTGTTGGCGAGCCCGTCCCACGTACAGCTGGCATCTTTGTTTTTCATGTCAGAAGATGTTGCGCTTCAAGTTTTAGGAGTGTTTAAACCTTCTTGGCAGCACCTGCGTTTTCCACGGTACTTACAGCGTTTTCGTACTATCCGACCACCTGGGGTTTGGCAATCTCTTCCCCGTCGAGTTTGCAACTCCAGCTGCTGTCGCAGTTGTGGGGCCTGAGCCTCTGCAACCTCACCGGCTGTGACAGCTAAGGCACGTGAGCCTCGGCAACTTCTGCAGCTATCACGGGAGCCTGAGCCCCTGCATCTTCTGCAACTGTCATTTTCGTTCATGATGATGATGATGCTGCTGATGGTGTTGATGATGGCTCGAGGCGCCACGTGGTTGGTAGAGGGGGGTGGTTAGTAGTAGTGGTAGTAGAAGTACTAGCAGTAGTTTTGGCAAGTAGTAGTAGTAGTTGTTGTTGTTGTTGTAGTAGTTGTTGTTATTATTAGTAGTAGTAGTAGTAGTAGTTGTTGTTGTAGTGGTAGTAGTAGTAGTAGCAGCAGCAGGAGTCGTAGTGGTAGTAGTAGTAGTAGTTGTTGTTGTTGTAATAACAATATTAGTAGTAGTAGTAGTAGTAGTAGTAGTAGTAGTAGCAGTAGTAGTAGCAGTAGTAGTAGTAGTGGTGGTGGTAGTGGTAGTGGCAGTAGTAGTAGTAGTAGTAGCAGTAGCAGTAGTAGTAGCAGGAGCAGTAGTAGTAGCAGGAGCAGGAGCAGTAGTAGTAGTAGTAGCATAATAGTAGTAGTATAATAGTAGTAGTATAATAGTAGTAGTAGTAGTAGTAGTAGTAGTAGTATAATAGTAGTAGTAGTCGTCGTAGTAGTAGTAGTAGTTGTAGTAGTAGTAGTAGTAGTAGTAGTATAGTAGTAGTATTTTCAGTAGTCGTCGTTGTCGTCGTCGTGGTAATACTAGAACTAGCTCCGTATGAGCTTCCCCGAATCTTCGCGGTGGCAGAGCTGACATGCAAGAGCTTCGCCCAGCTTGTCGTTCTGTCTCACCACTGTGAGGAGTCCTTCATAGGCCTGACTAGTGGCGAAGCCGCCACGCTGTAAGGCAACACACCGCAGCATCTAGTCTTTTCGCTCTTTGCGACGCCGGTGCTAGTCGTGGGTCGCAGGGGGAGGGGGAGGGGCATGAGTAGTGGTAGTGGTCGTGGCAGTGGTCGTAGCGGCAGTAGTAATGCCTTCATGTCGTCCTCCTCGTCGGCATTGTCGTGGCTTTGTAGCAGAAGGTGGACCAATGCTTACACACGTATCGCGAAGGAGCCCCATCAGCTCTGGACAAAATGAAACGAGCTACAGCGCGCCGACTTCACTTGGACGGCCGATTGCAAACTTAGGTGCGAAGCGGTGCTGGTCAGCCAGATCACCGCTCGCCTGCAAACCCAGGGTTGAGTTCGGAGCTTCTGCCCATATGGATTCTGAGGACAACCCTCGCCTACAGACATGTTGGGAATGTGCGTGCGTACGCCTGCAGAGAAAAGAGAGCAATCCACCCCCAAGCGCCTCAGTAGCCGAACTGGGTGTACATCCCACCAAAGGCACCCGGACCGGGCCTGCCATCACAGGAGCTCTGACTTCCGGAGCTTTGCTTCAGAAACCCCCCAAAAGAAGAAGCCCGGGCTGCGTGGGACAGAGCCCGGAGGAGTCCAACTCGTTGCGGCATCGAATCGAAAACTTCGGTCCTCCGCAGTTAACGGAGAAAGCGGGGGGGGGCCACGGAGCGGAGGCGCTGGGCTGGGCCCCGCACCGGCGACTCGGGAGCCTCACCGAAGGATGGCGAATCCAACCCGAGACATCTGACATGTCTCTGAAGTCTCCATTGAAGTGTGCTGAAGCAAGTAATTATCAGTCTAAAGTCTCAACGGAGCCCCGCAAGACGCAAGTGCAGCAAAGCGACGGAGGTCGTATTGGCCAGGTCCCGGATTCTCGCCTAAGCGGGTTTTGCTTCAGCCATGCGAGCAAAAACTGCAAGACCAGGGATCGGCACCGTTTGCTCGGACGCCTCGGTCGGAAGTGCCAAACCTCGTAGCATGTGCGTGCTGTAGATCCTGCCCCCAAAAGCTGGGAATCTGTGTCCGCTTTGGGAAGCCAAGGCACGCCCATCTCGGTGCGGATTTTGACACTGGACCTCACTCCGCAGAACTGTCATGGTTCCATCTCTCCGAGCTCTGAGGGGTTCTGGCTCTCCGAGCCCGCACCAGCCGCACCACCATGGCCATAGGTACCCGGGCCAGGTGTAGTGGAGCACCTGAGAAGAACAGTTCTGAGAACTCCCCTCTCAGGCGTACCAGTCTCAATTTCTCTTCTCCTCAGCGTGGCCGGGACTCGGACTTTCGGTGTCCCCAGTCGGCCTTCTGCTCAGGAACTTTGCTCACTGCATTCTGAATTGCACCCCGAGCTGTTAAGTTCCATGCCCCGTCTCTTCGGGGTGTGCAAGTGTGTCGCGGGAACTGCGGCCTGAGCCCAACCCGTGAATCTTGCATGGCCAACGGGGCTTCTGTTGCCGCCCCTGCCTCGTCGAGTTTACGTTTGGCACATAGGATCCGGGGCCTGCGCGCGCGCGGGCACGTGGACTCGTCACACCAGACACGAAAGCGTGCAAAGCCTGGCGTGTCCCTTCCAGACCCGAGCCTCGCACGCCAGCTTTCACTCTTGCTCCGAAGCGACGGTTTGCAGTGAGGCCCCAAGGCCCCAGGCCCACGCGCAGCTCTGCCGAACACAGGGCCGGCAGAACGGGGGCGCTTCTAAGCTCAGGGCGGAGGAAACGAATGCCACATCTCTGCAAGGTCCCGTCTCTCACCCTTAATGACCCTTTGTCAGCCCTACTTATATAAACCCCCCTAAATCTGGCTGAGCCCCGAGCTGAGCCGTAGGATTCGCTGGCCCCATAGGCACCAGGTCCGGGCGAGGCCAAAGCCATGCCAGCCTCGCAGAGAATCGGAGCTTCGGCTATGGATGGTTAGTCATCGCTTAACAATCATCATAACAAGAAGAACCGCTCCAACACAATGAAAACACGGCCGTATACATCGTATTTACGCTGCTTCGCGTGGTTGATGTAATGAGTGTTTAGGAGGCTTCGTGCGCCTGCCATTCTCTCGTCTTTTTTGCTTTCAACGAGTGTTTAGGAGGTTTCGCACGCCTGCTGATCTTTTGTCTTGGAAAAGATGGAAGGATCGGTATATGCGGTGTCTGACAGCAAAATGTTGGGGGGGGGGGGGGAATGCAAACAGACGTGGAACGCATCAGCATTTATAGTGCTTCTGTGTTTGTACTTGTTTCGGGGAATGTCGGTGGCGACTGGCGTGTGCGCGGACTCGAGCACCGCGTAGTAATAGAAGCAGGAGAAGAGTTGAAGACTTGGGCAAGAGGTTTCTTGGGTTTGCAGAGCGGGAAGGCTTCTCGACCTTGACGCTGCTGGCTTGTCATCATGCTTGGGCCAAGGATGCTCTGGGGACCGGATGAAGCCCACGAAACAGCATCAATACTGATGCTTCCGGCATGCGAAGCTGAGGAAACATAATGACCCTACCACTCTTTTCAGCATGTGCACAGAAGCGAAAATCGCAGGGGCACGAGCAGGGGCGTAATTCTCATTCCGACCACGGTCGGAAAGCACTGATAAACTCCTGCGGCCACGGCCACGACTTTTCCCAAGCCCGGAGGCACATCGCACTGGCCGCTGTCATTCTGTGCGAAGCACACCAGCTGGCTATCAGCTCTGACGGCACACGCGTGGCGGTAGCCTGCGGCCGGGGTTCAGGGTTTAGGGCTCAGCGTTTAGAGTTTAGGGTTCAGGTTTTCAAGGCTACAGTAGCGTTGAATACCAAGACAACGATGATAACAGTACACAAAAATAATGATGATAATAATAATAATTAAGAAGAATCCACTTGTAATAAACAATGTAAAGTAATAGTCATAATCAGTCTTGCAATAGTGATAATGATGCAGCGGCACCTCACAGTAGGCGGAGCCTGCCGGCAGCTGTTCCAGTTGGCCAAACGCGCCAGCATGAAAAATGGCCCCATTGACAACTTCGGCTACACCCATCGGAAATGAGGCTCGCTGAAGTCACAGGACACGAACTCCAAAGTCTCCTGCGCCACAGTTTCCCTGTCCTGCAAAGTTTCTGACAGCAACATCTGAAAGCAACATGCAGCTAGTTTTCGATCCCCCTGGAAGTGGCATGAAGTGGCCCAAGACTTGCAAGCAATCCTGGAGCTAGCTTTCCAGGCAAAACGGTTATAACTAGGAAGACACGTGGCTTCCTGGTGATTTAATTCGGCCCTTACAATGCCTTACAACTCAGAAAACGTTTTGCGAGCTCTGCGCTCCTCTGCAGGGACAGCGACGGGGGCTTGGAGGCGCGATTCCCAAAACTTCATGGCTGCCTTCACCCTGGCACGGCGAACCTTCGCCGCACCTTTCAGCGCGAAAAAACCAAGCTTCTCATAGAGCCGCACAGGCTGCGGGAGAGCTTGGAGGATGACGTACTGGCGCCCGAGTGCTCGTGCCCACGACATAATGGCCTGCATCACGCGGGTGCCGGCTCCGGACCCTAGCGAGCCAATGCTGTCGACCAGAACGCCGTGGGCAAACCAAAGCGTGACCGCAGCACCGCACTGAAGCACCCAATGCCCAAGCCAGCCCAAGCCCCAGCCCCGCAAACCAGCAAAGGCTACCATGCCGGGTTCATTGGCCATTTCTTGTGCCTCTAAATCAAGCGCATCCTCCAAAATTGGTAGTCCTTGCGCTTCTTTGATGCGCCGCAACGCAAGTCGGAGGCTTGCAAGTCCCCAACTGGAAGTCGGCTCTTGGACTCGTGCCTCTTCACATTGCCATATGGACCTCCGAAGAACGAGTAGGACACAAAGCACGCCTGAAACGCCCGCGGCCACTGCAGCCTTGCTGTGCTCCTCCACCACGCGAGGCTTGCTGAGCCCCTTCATGACGCGAGCGCCCGCAGCCACTGCAGCCTTGCTGCGCCCCTCAACCACTCGAGGCTTGCTGAGCCCCTTCATGACGCGAGCGCCCGCAGCCACTGCAGCCTTGCTGTGCCCCTCCACCACGCGAGGCTTGCTGAGCCCCTCCATGACGCGAGGGCGTGGCCGCCCAATCATCATCGCCTTCGGAAAGCTCAGCTCAGGCCCGGAGCCACACAGCACTTGCGCCTGTGCCAGGCTGATGGGGCCATTTTGGATTGCGCCCGGGCAATATGCGCCAGCACGAGGCAGGTTTGGAAATCCCATGCTTGCCATATCCATGGCACAAAGCGAAAAAACTGATCTTCAACCTTGCTTGAAAGCTTGAAGCTGCCAGGTGCCCAAGATGTCTTACACTAGTACCGAGGACCCAGCCTAATTGGGGGCTACGGCTACGGTTTTGACCGCCCCAACCTCGGCGGTTGCTGGGGTCTTGGAGGCTTGTTTCTGCTTGCTCCCCTTGCTCCTCGTCTCCCGCTGATTTAGGGTTTACGCTCTCACAACTCGGACAAGCCAGGCGAGGTTCACGGTGCGCAGTCGGTGTGATACTGATTTCGACGCTACTGATTTAGGGTTTAGGGTTGGGCTGGCGCTGGTTGGGGTCGCCTGGGCTCCCTTGAGGCTTGAGGGTCAAAGTCTCCAACGCTCGGAGCAATGAGGAGTACTCATGTCCTTGACGCAGGTTAATTTACACTTAATTGACAAATGATCATGGAGATCAAACATTACCGGACCAAGACCAACGACAAGATTCGCTGGGATGCGTAACTTACAAGCACCTCGTTAAGCTATATACAATGCTAGGCTGTAGGGCGGTCTGCAGCACAGCATGTCCACTGGTGCAACAAGTCAATGATGGATGCCAAGCCTGGCGGCTGTTGTGGAACTAAATGCCTTTTTTTGGCAGGGACCGTGGGGGAAGCAGCGGAGGCCCTGGAAACCTGATGGGATCTGAGCTCCTGGGATGTTTCCGAACTTCACTGGTTCGGCGCTTCGTTGCTTTTTGTGTGCTCCCTTGCGCTTTTCCTAACCTGGCCTTGTCGCGAGCCGAGGAGCCGAATCCGTAGCAAGGCTGCCTCCCAGTCCCAGGCAACGCAGCCGCAGAGAAGCTTCTTTTGCGGGTGCTCTGTGCTCTGCGCCCGACCTGATCCTGCAGGACTGGGACGTCTGATGGCCATAAGTGCCAGGCCCAGGCGTCTTTGGTCTGGCCACACATATTGAGATTGACATGCAATGCTCTCAATGGCCTAGGGCCTAGGGGCCTGGCCTGATGCCACTGCCAGGGCTTTTTCCAGCAAAGCTCCACTTCGGCGCCTTCACATACTGGAATACAGCCACACTGCCGAGGGAATAGAGTTGTCATGCAGGGCAAAACGAAATCATCTTAGGCCGGAGCTTGCTTGTTCTGGGACATGTGAGTTAGCAACACGCCGCCCTCGTAGCCCATCCGGCTGCTTGGTCGAGCCATGGACATGCCTGGAAGAACTCTCTTTGAGCTGCACACTTCAGGAGGGCCAGCATATGCTGGCAGATTAACCCTGCCATGCTTCAACTCCGCCCAAGCCTGGCGACGGTCAACGGCCTGAGATGCACCACTAGATGGCCGATGGCTGATGGCTCCCGCCCTGAAGGGCCCCAGAATCTAGCTCTCGGGAATATGGGGCTCGGGTGTTGGGGATAGGGAATTGCCGCGCCCTGTGTCACCTCAACCCGGCAAGCTTGAAGCTGATTCAGCGGTGCCGTCATCGTGCACAAGCACTTGCCTAGGCCTAGGGCCTAGACCTGCGTAAGCATCTTCGCCAGACACTCACGGACCGCACGCAGGCTCCGCCCTTTTCGATCAGGAACGAGGAACATAGGAACGAGGAGCATTAGCTGAGCGTACTCCGGAACTTCCGTGGTTCGGGAGATCCAGAAAAACGCCGATGAAGAGCATCGACTACGGTAGCCTCTGTAGGGTGCTGTGCTTCCCATCTTGGGCGGTCACAGATAAAATGCTGACATTCAGCTCATGGCGCCGTGTAGGCGGATTCAACAGCCAACTCATCTTTGGAGTGGCGAAGTCTGCTTTCGAAGTTCAGCCTCCAAACGTGCATTTTCCATGGCACGTTCTTGCAGCAGAGACTGCATGTCAGCGTTCCTTGGTCCAGCTCCGCTGACATGAAAGATTCCACCTTGCCTTCGCAATTTGGCCACACCTGCCGCATCCTGCCGCCGAGCTTCTGCCACTCCAGCATCTGGCACAGGCTCAACACTTCACGTGCTTCGCGACCAGCGTCCTGCAATGCTTGCAATTACAGCATACGGCCTGTCACAGCAGTGGAGTAGCTGGGTTTCAAGCTTGCCGCGGGAGTGGGGAGACCCTCTCAGCAGTCCTCCTGGCTGCGCTCGGGCGGCTCAGGCGGTTCGGCATCCTGCAAAACTCGCGAGACACAGGAACACGTCCCTTGCCGATTCGTCCCCTGATCGGAAGAAGATGAGAGATGAGTGCATTGCTCACTGGAAGGCCGAGGAGCCTGCACCACCCATCGCCAGGCTGCCAACAGCGCGGCAGTGCGTGCCTGTGCCAACACATCTTCAATGATGCCTCGGATGCAATGCACCATAGCAGCGGCTCAGCATTGCAGAGAGAAGCAAAACATCTCGCCAGGTTACTCTGGAGTGTTTGCTGTGCGGGCGCTGGAAGACCAGCGGCCTGGCAAAGGTTGAAGACGACGAATAGGGTTGTCGGCTAGGCTAGAGCATTTTGACTTTGATCTCAGTTCTATCGGGCACAGGAGGCCACCCTTCACGAAACTGTGAAGCCAGACTCTGAACACTCTATCACCCCTCTCCGGCTCTCTGTTGTGCTGCAGCACATGAGACGGGTTCCGTCCTGCCGCGTATGGGCTGCGCGCCGCGCGAGCCGCGCGCGGGCCACCTGCGCGTGCAGCCGAGCCGCCCAGGCCCTTCAGCGAAGCAAAAGGTCAAAGGTCGGTCGGAGTTTGGGCCCTGAGCGCTGTCTCTTTGCAAGAAGATCCCCTGCAGAGGACCCCACCAGAGCTCGGAAGCGGCAGAGGCCTCCTTGCAAAAACCCGGGCGGAAGCAACTTTCGACCGGCCCTTCACTGCAATGCTCTGCTCTGGAAATGAAAGGTACAGTAAGCCATGGGCCATCCATTTCCCGCCGCTCTTTCTGCTGGCCTGCAGAAGCCAGAACTGACCCAAGTGCGCCAAGACGCGCCTTCTTGTTTTTGTGCCGTTCTCGAAGCTGCCGAGAAAGCTGTGTATAAAACTGCTAGGCCCTAGGCCTGCACAAGATCAAGCAATGAAGGCCGCGACAGGCCTACAACATTCCAAGAGACCATTCCGTTCCTTTCTGGTATCCAAGCTCGAAACTGAAGCGGCCGTTGCGGCAGCCGCAGCGTATAGAAGACGGGCCTCCCGTCGTCGTGGGATGCTGCGCCAGGCGCGGAAAGCAAGCTCTGTTTCGGCTCCTGGGCTTCGCGGCTTCTCTCTGACAGCCGGCCCGTGTCTCGGATCTGATGACTTGGGAAAGGCACTGCCTTTTCTGCAATGTCTGGACCCCCAGCGGACCCATACAGAGTGCCGAGGTGCTTTGTTGCAACATCCGCACCGGCACTGGGCACGAGTCGTGCGAGTACATGTTGGCACCGACCTCTCCGCACCAGCTCCCCAACACTACACTCCACGGTTGTGCACGCACAATACTGGCCCGTGCCTCCGGCACGCGTTCCGGCCTTCGCGACCAGCAGCGCCATCGGTAAAAAACCAGCGTTGTTACCACAGCTCGGTGCACGCCTATCGAATATCGCAGCAAAATGCAACAGCTCTCCAACTGTCGCACGCGCTTCTCGCTCTTGCCCGATCCTTCAAAAAGCGGCCAAAGATGTCGGCGAAGAGACTGCAAACCTCAGTGGGACAGAGCAGTGGCAGTTGCAGCTGCATCTGGAAATGATAACGAGGACCTGTTGCTGGCGAGATGCGCTGGTTCCAGCAAGCCACCACAAGCCATCTGCCGAAATGGCTCCGGAGAAGTCTACGCTCCTGTCATGACAGTCAGCGGGAGTGCGCGCGCGCCTGGTTTTAAGCTTCGGCCGCCCCTGTCAGGCTTTGCAGGTCTCTTGCTGCTCGGCTCCTGCAGCCGGGCCTGACATCGGCGCTGCCCAGCGGCCCAAGCGCGGCGCCTCCTCGAAGAGCACTGCCGCCAGCCGTGCAGGCATTTGCCCAGCAAGTGCCTTGGGCACCAAGGAGCAAGGAGCAAAGACGAAGTGAAATTTAACAAGACAAAGGACACGGGAGCAAGAGCGTGGGAGGGCCAGACACTGGTTGATCTCTTGGAGCTTCGACGGAGTCGGTGAAACATGCGGTGACCCTCGGAAGGTCGAAGGCTTGCGGCTGATTTTCAGCCCTAAACCTGTTCATTTACGCATGAGCTCTTGCTGCTCTTGCTCAGTAGAAGGACTCAAGCGGTGTGAGAGACACCTCCACGAAGACGTCCGCAGTGCGCTTGGAGTCCACGTCCAAGGTCCAGGTGGCTTCCATCAAATTGGAATCGCAGGCGAGGGTGCCTGAATCGGAAAATGCCTGTGGCTGGATCTTCGTCTTTCCGTTGCCTGCCAAGCGAAGGGCGGCCTTCTTTGTAGCTGCCAACTTCTTGCCCGACAAAATCGCCACGTTGCGCTCGACTTTCGCAGACTTGCCCTTGTAGATGACCGTGGCAGAGATCTCGCTGTGAGGATTTCGGATCAGGAAGTGGAGCGCATGGTCCCAAATCACCGGCTCCTGCTGCAGTAGGTCCGTATCGCCCTGCTTGACTTCGGGAATACTCCTGACCGTGGATGCTGAAGCGCGCAGGCATGTCATGTGCCCTTCTGTAAAGATGTGCCGAGCGAGACAGGACGAAGATTAGGGCTGACTACGGTGGGCTGGGTGGGGGCACATGCAGGCAAGCTTCATGTCCAAGACCTCCTGGATCTTGTCGGGCTTCATTCCCAGGCACTTGCTAATTGAAGCTTTGTCGAACCTGGCACACAGGTTCCGAATCCACTTTTGCGCTTCACTTCGGCCGGATTCATCCACGTAATGGGGCTTGTAGGAGGACTTGGACCATAGCATTTCGTTCTCGAACTTCACCCCAAGGACCACTCCGTCTGCCGCATCGCCAGGGGGCACCAAGCCCTCGCGGAGGCAAATCCGAAGGATTCCTGGAAGGGATAAGACTGATAAGAACCGAGAGCTGAAGGGCTGACATGGGCTGACGCTTTGCTGAGTTCTGAGGCTTGCCGGCCTGGCCTGCTGCCGGGCGCCGGTTGCTGAGGCACGTTGCACAGCAGCGGAAGTTGCACTTCCTGCACTCCTCCGACACAAAATCCGCTCATCTTGAAAGAGACGGGTGTGGGAGGTTCTGTTGGCAGAGTTAAAAAGGCCGTGACGAACCCCATGCTTTACACGCCAGCACTCATCCCTCTTAAAACCGACAAACAAAACTTAATAAAGCCACGTGCTCTTGGTGAAAGATAATTCTGGCACAACAGAAGCGCGAGCTCTCGAAAAGGGCTGTCGATGTCCCCTGTACCCCCGAACCCCGATCTCCACACTCTGGCTCCCTCCGCCCAGCAACCCGTGTCAGAACTGCCAGAAAGCTCCAATCAAAGACCTACACGACCTACACCTCGACCCTCGAGCCTCGACCGAAGCGGCACCAGCCTTTCACTTCCTTTTCTGTGGATTTCCGTTTCGAGAAATTTTCTAAGCACGTGGTGCTTTGGGTTTGTGCCTTTGTGCCCGGCCTGGCCCTGATACACGGGAGCACCTCCACAGCAGAGCTGATCCCAGGTCTTGGCGAAGCTGCTGCCGCAGAGCGAGCAGCTCTTGGGTCGTACTTTGCTGTGCCCCGCGACCTCCACGAGGCCACAGCGCTTGTTGCAGTTCACCGGGATGGCCTCGATGCGGTCGGCCTCTGGCACCTCCCGGAAGAAGCATCCTGAGCTCCATTGAGGTCTAGGTCTAGGACTCTTCTGGGAATGAAATGCTCTGGAACTTCCCTGGAAGGCAAGGCTTGGGCCGCATGGGCAAGGCTCGAAGCTTGATCTGTGGCGGGTTCGGGTTCTCTTCGGACTCGGACTCCGTCTTCAGCGTCCACCAGGTCTCCTTCTCCGACTTCTCCACAAAGTCCGCCACCGTGGGCCTCTTGCCCTTCTTCTCCACATGCCCAAGCAGATCGTCTGATGTGACCATGTCACTGTCCCACACTTCGACGAAGATGTGCTGCTCCATGTGGTAGACCAAAAGATCGCAGGAATGGGCCGGGCCCCAAACAGGATCGAGGGTCTTTGCCTGACACTTGGTCTGGAAGCTGCTGTTCCCAATCTTGATGATGACATAAGGGTCCGAAGAGCCTTTCCCAGTAAAGCCGAAGTCGGCTGCAGGCAAATTTCGGGCCTCAAGGACCGCCAAATGCAGGGCTCCGATGGGCGCCGGCGACCGGAAGGTTTCCACTCGCAACTCTTCTTGCCGGTTGCTAGCCAGGCCGGCGATGTCCACATAGACACGGCTGGGCACCACCAGGGTCTGGAAAATGGCATGGACGATCCCCTTCCTGGTCACGGTGGCAGCCCAACACACACGCAACCAGAACGCAGCCCTAACGCTCTCTGGGCTCTCACCTTCCATCGGAAACTTGCTACTCTTAACATCCTCTAAGTGTGCTGCCTAGGATCCGAACGACGTCGACAGCCAAAGCCTTGCCCAAACCTGTCCAATTCCAGGTCAGCTCTGGTGGATCCGGAAATGTGATGCTCATACCGCCAGTAATGGGCAACTCCCCCATTAGAGGGCAGAACACCAAAAGGATGGGTCCATTGAGTTTGATGTCTTTCATCCCGAGCTTCATCTTGCCGACGGTCACCTCAATCTCGGAGCCAGACGCGGTCCAGTGCATGTCGATCAACAGCTCCACGCAGTTGTCCTTTGCACGCACCTTCAAAGGTCCAAAGTTCGGAGACTGGCTTCCGAAGTTGCACTTGCTGAACTGGAAAGAGTTCATCATGGGAACCTCATCTCTGATGAGGGCCGTGATGTCTTCCTTGAGTAGCTTCTCGATGGACAAGCCGATGTACTTCCACATCTTCTCAACGGCCACCGACAGCCACTCTGCTTCCTTCAACTTGCCTTCGTACACGAAGAAGCCGGTCTGCTGATGAAGTGACCGACCACCCATCACGGTGGTCCGCCGTGAAGCTCTGCCCACTCCGTCCACATGCAGGGTACCCAGCTCCGACCCGTGTGGCTCTCGCGAGGGCCTTGAAGGCCATGCACGGGGCGATGCCGCAGGCCGCGAGTCCGTCGAGCCCTCGCCTAAGCCCAAACCGAGGTCCTGCAGATAGGCATCGCAACAGCTCAGCTCCTCACCCGGCCTTTCCGGCACCTCATGGCTGCAAGAGGCCGCCCCCATTGCATGGGGCCTCTGGCCCCAGAGCTCGAGCCACTAACCATTAAGAGAGTAAGAAGGCTTCAGTAGGGAATTAGTGATCCGTTCCCTCCTTGCACAGCACCCTTCGACCCCAGATAAAAAAACTGGATTGACGAGTTGCCGTCTGTCTCCAGATACCTGATGCGCCCAGCCCCGCCATCTTGCAAGCATGAGCTTCACCAGCGGACCAGAAATCTCAATCGGTCGGCCTGCCAAAATGCTGCAGCACATCTGCGAAAATTGAGGCAAGATGCTGCAACTGCATGCACGAGAGCTACAGCTAGCTACAGCTGTGCAACTGCCTGAAAGCCAGGGGACGACGCCCAAGCTGCGCATCTGCTCGTCGCGCTTGGACAGCATCTTCGCCAGACGTTCCTGGTGCTCCTTCACCTCCGCCAGCTCCCCGAGCCTGGAGCCTTCGATGTTAACAGGTTGGTGTGTTCTCTTCCGAATGTCGACTGCCGGACGCCGGACTGCCGGACACTGCCGGATGCCACGGGTGCACGGTGCTGCCGGTGCTGTGAGAGCACCCCGCGGCGCCAAGCCCCCAGGAAGCGACGGAGCAGGAGCTCCTCTGCTTTAACAGCGCAGGGCACACGTGGGCCTCTGGCTCTAGCACCCCATAGCCAGAGTCTCCTGCGCAGCGGCACCCCGAGCTTCCAGGAGCCGCCTCCGCAGAGGCGACGGTGTGCAGCAAGATGCAGCGGAGATGCAGTCAAGTCCGTGCTTTGGCGCTGCGCCCGCCTCTGCTCGCGCATCGCCTCCGGCGCCAGGCGCCAGCTGCGGAGGGCGAAGGCCAGCAGAAGCCGCCCGGAGACAGCACTGGAGCCTCGGAGCCGTTCAGGCCCAGGCAACCCTTCTGAGCCCTAGGAGGGACTCGGTTTTCCTGCGGCTCTAGACTCTAGCGACTCTAGCCGGCGGCTGACAGCCCCAGGCATCTCCCACACATTTGGCCAGCGAACTTTCCAGGAAGCCGCGTAGGCCCCGAAGCCGCTCCGCCAGTCTCAAGAAGTTCTCTCCTGGGCGGTCCCCGTTCCGCTCCCTCTTTTCCGAAGCCTAGGGCTGGGAAGGGCTGGGAACCTCCTCCTCGCTGTCCGCTACTTTCTGGAGGCCCTTCTCTCACAGGTGGGATCCTTCTGTGAACCAGAGGCTCACCTCGAGTTCAAACAAAGACATTTGCTGAGTCTGTCTCTAGCTTTCCGTGTCAAGCTCTGAAACACTAGCTGGGTTGAAAGTCCCCGGAGCCTTTGTGGAAAAGTCGTCGTACGGTAGCAGTTTACGGGTTGGTGGTTCGTTCGCTGGTGGAGGGCCGTAGCTTTGCAATCGGAATTGGAAAAACTGAGCCAGCCCCGAGTGGCCTCATTCACGGTCGTCTCTTCCTACGAGTCAGGGCCTCGGCGTATTGACTACCACCAACTACTGGTAGTGACTATAGTGGTGTCACACTTCTCCGGCTTCAAGATCCTTTCCTATCTTGCCCTTTTCGGCATGCAAGCACTCACCAAAAAGACCTCTTTGGATATGTATGCGGAAACGCCCAAGTCTAAGGCACGTCGTGGCGAAGGATGAGTCTGAACTGAACACAGCTGCATGGAGAATCCCATTCGTACTGTGCCTTAGCAGCGACTCCTCTCCTGCCCTGCCCTGCAGCTTGAGGTAGGCAGCAGCGGGGTATCTCCGCCCTCCAGGCTTTCTTTGAGAGGTAGGCCATCCCTGGGCCAGCTCCAAAGCAAAAGACGGTCTTCGACCGATCTTGGGCCAATTCAGAACACATGACATGAGGGGACATGAGCTTCTCCAGCACACCGCGCCGCTGGGAAGCCCATTGAAACGGATTTCACTTGCCATCTTGGGCAGTGGGCCAAACCCCTAGGACTAGGAATCTGTAGCTCCTATGCTTCTAGTTCCTGATTCGAAGTTGCCATAGACATCAAACATCCATGTTGGGGGCTTAGCCTCTCGGATCAGTCGGCCATGCTGGGGCCAGAGTTTGCAGACCAAGCCCTGCAAGCAGACTCTTTGATGGGAGTCCAAGCTTGCAAGGGCATTCGGGGTCAATCTGCAACACTTTACCACGCTTGGCGAACCACTCCACGGTCGCAGGAGCCACGGCACGGGCGGAACTACAATACCAGTAAAGCTTAGGTGTAAACGAGACCTCGCCCCGTAGGCCCCGCTGCGACCATGCAAGAGAAAGATTACTTCGACTGGCGATGACCTAAGCCCCAAGGCACAGAAATCGAAAGCTCCCTTGAATGCATGTCACCAGTGCCCCGTCCCCAGTTATCTCCAAAACGGCAAGCCGTCTCAAGTGCCTTGGCCCGTCATTTCATGCGCGACGGTCCCGGCATTACCGAGGACCAGCCGCACGAAATTGCCCCAGCTTGTGATTGGGACACGTCACGTCGCAAAACGTGTCAAAGGACGCAACTCGGCGTCGGCCTTTATGCCAGAGAATGATTCGAAATTACACTGAAATGGGAAGCAAATGTGTGCATTTCATCCTTCAGAGTTCAAAGATCCACCGACCTTCCTTCCAAGAAGCCGATACATAGCAGGAACCTCGGCCGCAGTTGGCGTTGAAGGCAAATCCTCACCCCTACAGACGAAACCCAGCCAGGTCGCTCTGATCTGCACGTCGGGGAGCCACAAATTGTGAAACAAGAGGCCCCCTGAGATTCTGTGACGTAGGGATTGAAGCAAACATATTCCACTTCTCTTGTCACACACACCTGTGCCGGGCTGCTGGTTACTGGTCGTGCTTGACGAAGTATGGGAAGCAGACTGCTCAGCCATCGTCCTTGTTGTCCAAAACCCACGGAAAGAGACAGGATTCGATCTCCTACTTAGAACTAGGCTGTGAGCGAGTCTGCTGGGACAAGGAGCCCAGGCCCCGGAGCAGGAGGGAAGAAAACCTGAGAAGCACCCTAAACCCTAAACCCTAAACCGCTAAACCCTAGATTGAGCTCGAAGCATTCTCCGTGCTCGCTGCTCCGTGAGTGCTTATGGACTCTGCCTTGCTCCGCTTCTTCTCAGCTTTCGCCTTGCTCCTTAAACGCGGCAGAGGCACAGTACCAGCAGCACAGACATTACGACCACCATGCATAGGACGTAAATCTAGTTACAACACTTCGGTTTCAGTTCCAAAAAACCGTTGAATCCGCAAACACAAAATCTGGAATTCTGGAAATCCAGAGAAGAATGTTGGGAGCTTCATGAGGTTAACCCATCATCCAGTGCAATTTTTTTGTCGGGGGCCGTATCTTGGCGGCAGGAACCGAACACTGATCTATGAGCTCGACAAACGAAATTTCCTACGCCTCAGCCCACCTTTCGACCCTTCCCTTCCGAGGGTGGATGTTGCACGATCTCACTTCGTGGATGAGTAGTCAAAACCTAACACGCTTAACGTCAGCCGCTGAAGCAACCCTTCTCTACTGTTTCTTCTCTGTGGACCTCCACTGTCTTGTGCGCCCTTGCATGCCGTCGGCTGTACAGTAAGAATCCAGACCTTTCTGTAGGTGTCATTCAAACACAGCGGCCGACTCATTAGCGAGGCCTTATAAAGAATATGGATTGTCGAATATTACACTATACAATGTAGACAACATGATCAATCAATCAACAGAGTATGTAGTATATGATCCAAAATCACATAATACGCAGTCTCGGGGTCTGAGCCTGAACCACTCGCAGTTCTGTTAGCACTCACTTTAAGTGAAGGAGCTTGAAACATGTTGTCATGAATGAGGGTACGTACAGAGCTTCGAGAGCAAAGCCACCATAAACGCACACAGCAATTACCTCTGGACAGGTTGGAGCCAACATCACAGCGAAAGTAGCTTGGCAGTGAACTCTTTGCAGCATTGCGGCTCTGTCTTTAAAGCTTCCTTCTGTTGCTGGACCTCGTCCTGGCTTGACTCTAAAGCAGTACCAGGACCACAACTGCACAGCGGCGAGTCCACTTGGGCTCCTCCGTTAAGAAGGAAGCCACGGCGAAGTCAAAGGAAACCTCTTCTCCGTCTACGAAGATGCGCGGGAGCTTGCTGCCCTCCGAGCCCTGCACAAGACAACAGTCTTCAACTGACTGATATCTAGGCCTGAGGCTCAAGTCAAGTCCCAGTCTCGCGGGCCTTCTTGCCTTTGGCACAGAAAGTCGCCAGATTTGCAACGAGACCCTGGTAGGCTGCCTCTGGGCCATGAGTGCGCATTTCTAACACTCAACCCGCCGACGGCCGCTCCTCTCCAGTCTCTCTGTCGAGGCACCGATTGCACTTTCGTGATGTAACTCTTGTCGACGAGCATTGCACCCACGGCTGCTCTGCAAATCTGATGGCTTGAGAAATTGATGATGACCAGGCGAGGCCATGGCAAATACACGAAATCGAACGGGCGCCGGCCACCTTGCATCAAGACTGCATCAAGACTGCCATACCAGCAGAGTGCCTGTTTGCAGAGTCCTCTAGTTCACATGGGCTGAGCAAACACCGTGACATGTTCATATGCGGTTGGGATGTATGTAGTCAGAAGGAAGAGCACCAGGCGAAGGCAGTGCGTAAACCGGGAGCGAGAAGACTTGTGCAGCATCCTCAAAAAACAAAAAAGCCTCCTCCATCCGACTTGGAAAGAAACAATGAACCCCATTTTTGCAGCCAGTCTTGCCCTGCGAGCCTGGCGAGCCCTGAACTCCCTGAATCACGGAGTATCAGCCGTGTCGCCGAAGCCGCACACACATTCGAGGTGCTGCAGGAACTCATCGCTGGTTACCGGCCTTCGGGAACAAAAAGCCGTGGGCGGGAGGGGTCAGTAGTGGTTGGAATCAGCGCACCTGGCCGTCCGGAACAGGAGCGTGGTGGTTCCCGCGTCTAGCGATGGCATCATCGAGTGGGAGCGGCTCGCACTAACTTGCCTAGCTAGGAGAAACTGCAGAAGACTTTGCGATTCAATGCAACGTGCATGAATCGGACATTGCTGCAACGAGTACCCACAACGTCTGTTTGCGAGCCAACACGTTCATCAGGAAATTTCGCGTCCATGCAAAGGCCCACTCACAGAGAATCCAGTCGAGTTGCACTTCCGCCCCAGAAGACCCGAAAGAAAGGCTTTCAAGAAGGGCTTCTACAAGTGCGGCCGAAGCCTCGCCGCGCAAGCAGGCACTGAGTTCGCCAGGCATGGAAGCTGTTTGGCAAAGACCCCTCCTCGCACAGAACTGCCCAAGACTGTCAAATACGTACACGGCTCAGTTGTAGGCCATTCCTCCACGTAGCGGCGAGAGAGGCCGAGGGCTTTCTTGCAGCGCCTCTGCCCGACGTGCCTTGCGAAGAGCTGCGCTGCAAGCCAGTTCTATGCAAATGGCATGCTGGGGCTGCTGGGGCTCAGCCAAGGCTCGCTTACAGCGTAGCAAGACATCCGTCTGCATGAATGGAGCGATGGAAAAAACGAAGGACGAAAACAACGAAGAACTACCGTGTACACGCACACAGGTGAGACCGCAGGTGCATACATGATCAATGTATGCTCATGCGCGTGCTGATGCATGCGTGCGTGCGTGCGTGCGTGCGTGCGTGCGTGCGTAAACGTGCATGCGGATGAGTGTAGATCTGTATATGTATATCTACATAAATATGAATGGAGGTTTGCTTGCTTACCCTCAGATTTTCTTGAATCTTACGCATAATGTGATTCCCAATGTATGTCAGTATACAGTATATCGGAATATCGACAGCAGATGCACACGCCGTCGTGCAAACTCACACACACAACACACGCACGGAGAAACACGTATGCACGTGTTGGCAAAGCGCATGTTGATTTCGTTGGTCTTGTTTCCTTTCAAAACAGCACATTCATGGCTTCCGGTCAACTCCTTCTGATTGGAGTAAGCTCGGTCGCCTGCCATCTTTGACCCACCGGTACTCTCTCGAGGCCCTGGCCAGGACTTCCAGCCACGCCAGCACCACGTGAGCGCATCTGTCCCGCCTGCCATTACGCGGAAAACAAGCGAGGCCCAAGGCAACCCATGCAGCCAGCAATGGGGGTCGCGCCTTGCAAGAAGTTCACGCAATCCCGTTGACCTCATACTTCAGCCAATCTGCACTGCATGCAACCATATCGGGGTTGCCAGCTAGAAATGAATATACACACTGCGAGTAAAACGTAAAAGTAAACGTGTACGTTTGTATGTGCGTGCATCCACGTGTGCGTGTGTGCGGGGGTGTGGGTGTGGGTGTGGGTGTGGGTGTGGGTGTGGGTGTGGGTCTGGGTGGGTGTGCGGGTGGAGGTGTCTGTGGGTGTGTGGGTGTGGGTGGATGAGGGTGTACGTGGGTGTGTGGGCATGTTTTGTTGTGTGTGTGTATGGGTGTATGGGTGTATGGGTGTATGGGTGTGTGGGTGTGTGGGTGTGTAGGTGTGTGGGTGTGTGGGTGCGTGGGTGTGTGGGTGTGTGGGTGTGTGGGTGTGTGGGTGTGTGGGTGTGTGGGTGTGTGGGTGTGTGGGTGTGTGGGTGTGTGGGTGTGTGGGTGAGAGAGAGAGAGAGGGAGAGAGAAGGAGAGAGAAGGAGAGAATGTGCATTTGTGTACGTAAAAATGCGTGTATGCATGTAATTATGCATGTGTAGGGCCCAAGAAAATCCCTCCAGCGGGAATAGCTTGGTGGCCCCAGCACGGTAGTGCGCAGCTTGCCCTAGCGCCACGGCACCGCGGTCCCCGGCTTGGCACCGCCGTAAGAGGACCAAACGTTCCCGAGCCAGGAAGGCCCTCCGCTCTGGCCAGTGCTTGTCTAAGAGGCAAGCCTATCTGCTGCTGGGACATCACTACAAGTCCAGCACTCATCAACTGTCTCATGGGACGTGGGGACACATGGAACAGGCAGGCGAGGCTTGGCAGTCCTCGGATGGTTCCTCGTGGCGTGGTGCGAAGTATGCCAACAAGCATGGGCTGGTGCCTTGGCAGAAGCCGAAAGGTCCGAAGCCTGCGGACAGACAGAGAGTCCCGGCCTACGACGCGCCGGCCCCACCTTCCAAAGGCGGAGGCAAAGGCAACAAGGGCCAGAAGGGACAAGAAGCGAGAGATGCCGAGGAAGGCATGGTGAGCCAGGTCCAGCGGCGCTCAATCACACCCGGAAGGCGGAGGTTCGCCTGAACCACCTGATGAAGGACAGGGACAAGGCCGAGGCGCAATGGCAGACCTATGTTGTGGAGGCACGAGAAGCCTTCTACAAGGAGAAGGAGAGGCATGCCAAAGCCCTCAAAGTCTTCGACCGCGACATCCAGGAAGCACAGCACTTGCAGAGCGAGGCGAGGAGGCTATTGCGCGACCAGGTCCTCCGGGCAGAGCAGGAAGCAGAGGAGGACGCCATGGAGGAGGATGCTGCAGATGGAGAATGGGAGCGGATGATGGAGGCACACGAGAGGGAGAATGTTTTGGCGGACGATGCCGTGTTGAGGGGTGCAAGGGTCAGAAGGACGTTCCCTGACACCTCCTACCAGGGCGCGCTCTCCGCCTGGGCTCCTGGCACCGTATGCCTCAGATGCCCCCAACTATCGTCCTATGTACGAGGTCAGATCCCTACCCGGCTGCCTCGCCACGTGGTGTTCCCAATACCGGACGGAAGCTGGGGATCAGGTGGAGACCGGACAAGACAAGCCAGGGACCTCCCCTGTGCACCCTGGCAAAAAGCCCTCGGAGGGGTCCAGGATGAGCATCAAGGAGTCTTCCAAGACGGCCCTTGCCAAGGAAGTTCGACACACAGAGTTCCGCGACAAGCTTCAGGCCAAGCGGACTGCCTTGATGCCTTTCGGTATTGCTCCGGAGACGACAGGCGACGTGGCCAATGTGAACGCTTCCGATAGGGGCCTGTCTTCCTCTCCTTCGGAGCAGGTGCATTGGGATCTCGCACCTGTCTCTGAAGGCCTGCCACGCTTGCCTCATGGATTTACCTGGGCGATACCTTGCCTTGGTTCCTCGCTCTCCAGATTGATTTTGGCTAGCTTACTTGAAGTCACTTACTCGGGGCCGGTTTTGCCGGAGTGGAGCTCTGTGCATTGGCCCCGGAACACATGCCAGCACTCCGCCTGACAGGGGCCTAAGATGCACATCGGTGGCTCAGGGGTGCACTCCTGTCAGTGGGGATATGAGTGGCCGTATTCATGCGGCTATTGGGCTTGCTTGCGCAAGGGGTTGGCCGGCCAGGGCCCTCCTCTTCTTCCACCTTTTTGCTCTAGTTACTCTAGTTGTTGCTGGTGCAGCACACTATGGAGGGGTCCTTCCTGACCTTTTGGCTGTCTTTCGGCGGCAAGTCGGTTGGCCCAGATCGTCAGGTGACGTTGAAGGGGCTCCTGAAGAGGCTCCGCGTACCTGTTGGGGACCGGTTGAGTTCTTTCTGGTCTCTGCAACCCTGACTGCTTCTTTATCTTCGGCAGTTGCTGTGCCTGCCGATCCGGTAGTTGCGGTTCAGTCTTTTGTTCGGTTTTTGGAATCACAAGCTGTGTCAGTGCCACTGACTCTTTTGCTCGTCATTACTGGACAGCTTGTCGCCCTGCTGATGAGAGTGTCGGAAGCATGCCCCTGCTTTAGACAGTGAATGCTCCTGGCTCCTGCTGTGGAGACCGCTACCGGAGATTACGCGCCTGTACCTTGTGACATCCCGTTGGGAGAGCCTCGCCCCTTGTGCTCTTGCTGTTGGGGATCCTTGGTCAGCGTGCTGTACTGATTCCTCTGCTGCCGTCGCCGATCATGGTCGGACGTGCACGTGTTGCCAGGGTTTTTATGATCAGGATGCCTTCGCAGTTGGCCACCCTGCTTCCACCTCTGCTTTCCCGACTGTTGAATCTGTCGAACCTGTCGTCGACATTGCCCTTCGGCAGGACCTTCTGACACAGAGCGAGATCATGGACAATGCCCCGTTGCCAAGCTTGACAACTTGACCAGGAGCCGGCCTCGCATTCATTTGCTGGCCGCATTGCTTTGGAGCGGCTGCGGGACCTTCCTGCCCCTGTTGCTCGGCCTTGGCCCACGGTGCCTGCTGATGATGATGACTTTGCCGTACAACGGGCTTTAGAAGTTGAAGCTGAAGAGGTACAGGCTGGGGATGGTCAGATCTTCGTTGTGGGTCTGCTTGCCATAGAAGAGGTTTCTTTCCAACTTGCGGCTCCGTCCATTCTGTCATGCTCGGATGAAGAGCTTTGGCGTCGCCTTAAGCTGTCCTTTGCATGTGTTTGCGCTCCGACGGAACGCCTATGCCATACGGTTGCAGCTTGGGCTCTTGAGGTTGAGAGTCTCGTTCCCGAGCTACGCCGGCATTTGTGCCCATGTGTGGAGTGGCTTACACAAGCTGATATTGTCACTTGGCTCGTGCCGGACTCCGAGTCTCCCTCCTGCGTTGTTCGGAGAGAGAATGCTCTTCTATTCGCACACGGAGTGTTCCGAAGGGCTCGGTCATGGCAGACTGCCCGAGTTCATGGACGGACCTTTCTTTGAACTTCGTTTCGTGCTTGTCGCAGAGGGCTTGGGCTCCTTGTCAGACGCGTGGCCTAGCAGGCTCCCTGATGGGCGCTTCCAGTCTTGCCTGACCCGCGCTTGCTTGGCAGCCGACTTTCTGCGATTCTTCCTCCGGCTCCTGACCTGTGGCACGCCATCCTACCTCGTCGCTCCAGGCACGCCTGAAATCTGTACTGGTGCCGTGTCGGGTGTGCCCTCGATTTGCACCACCGTACACAGTGGCCGTGTAGTGCTACACAGGCAGGGGGAGGACTGCTCACACTTGTTTCACCTTTTCCCAAATTAGTTTGCAAGGAACGGGCTGCGGCCGCTCATCGGACCTCTACGCCCCAAAAGCGAGAAAAAGCGAGTATGCATGCGTGTATGCATACATGAACCGATGGATCGTTGGATGGTCGGATGGCTGAAGGGTCCGATGGTTGGACGGCCGGACGAATAAATGAATGGATGGATGGATGGATGGATGGATGGATGGACGCATGGATGATGGCGCATGTACACATGTCCACCTGTCCATCTTTCCATCTAACTATCTATCTATCTATCCGTAACTATCCATCTCTTGACCATCTATCCACCCATCTACCCATTCCTACCGATATACTTATCTGTCAATCTATCTAACATGCTGCCTATCTGTCTCTCGACCTGTCCATCTATCTATCTGTCCCCCTATCTACCCGTCTATCTATCTACCTGTCTAGCTCTCTGCCTCTCCGCCTCTCTACCTGTCCCTGTCTATCTGCCTGTCTGTCTCTAACTTAACTATCGACCTTTGACCTAGCAAGTCAGCTATCTATATATTATATCTTCTTTCCTATCTATCTATATTTCTTTCTTTCGAACTATCTACCTATCCATACCCATCTATCTTTCTGCATTTCTTTCACTCTATTCATCTAATCATCCATCTATCTATGGAACTGTCGGTCTATCATCTGCAAGTATCTCTGCATCTATGTATGATCTTCTTACTGGCATGGAGACCATGTGCACGCGACCACGCGCTGCTCTACTCTTCTCTCTCGCTCCGTCTCGCTATGCTTCTTAGAATGCCAAGGGCGCACTCGGCGCACGATGTACTGACGCCCTGTAACTGTGGCACTGTAGCTGAAAATTCCGCACCCTTATGCAGGAGACGTACTCAGTACTCACTGCAACTGGAACTCCATCTCTCCAAGAGGCAGCTCTTCTGGTGTAGTCGGCTTTGCCAGAGGTTCCAACAGTGCCGCAAGATCGCCGTGGACTGCCAGAGACACTGCTGTCGAGAGCTGCGCCCAAAACACCCGAGAAGCGAGAAAGCGAGAGGCAGAGACAGAGAGGGCAGAAAAGGAACAGGATGGCACAGGCTTGAGGTGGGAATCTTTTTTCGGATGTCTTCAGGTTGCCATTCCGTGAGATGCACATCAAGCGACAGGTGAAAGCATCTTCTTGGAAAGCTGGGGACAGATAAGTTTAACGGCAGGCGAGCTCTTATTGCCCTTGGCACGGCACGTGGAAGGCGCCAGTCAATGCAGAACACCGATGGGCTAATCATACCTCTGGACGTGGACTTGGTCTCTAGCCTCTTGATGGACTCAGACACCGGCAAGCTGGGGTTTAGGAAGCACGGGCACCAGCAGCCTGCGAGAGAAGGCTGGTGTAAACCAACTGCACAATGCGAAGACGCCAGTGACGTTCCCGACTCAACCTGCCAAGGCCAACTCCCAGTCCCAGCTGCTTCGGGGGATACCCTCCTCAAAGACCTAACGTCTTGTTGGGTCAGGAAGCCATACTGACCGCCTAAAGCCTCTGAGTCAGCAAGAAGACAAGCTACGACAAGAGCTGCGACAGAAGCTACACCGGCCAAGCGAGAGCTCACGAAGACGCTGCAGAAGAGGAACCGTCTATCTGATTCATCGTTGTCTCATGTTCAATTTGGAGACAACAGGTGGGGACACAACAAGAACCCGGTCCTGAACACGACGGCATGCGAAACCAGTAGCCACGTGTCATCCTGGAATCCTACCGCATCTCAGCACATTGTCGAGCCACCGTTGGTTTTACTGTTTCCACCTTCGAGGCGACTTGGGGATGTTGTTATACGTAAGGCTGAATTTGACAAGGGGATCCTCGGAGTTCAAAGGCGAAACTTAAACTTAGGAGCACTTAGGCTTTGCATATGTTTGGCCACAGGGCCCGTTCCAGACACGAAGGATCCGAAGTAGCGGCCGCTGCGTCTGTCGGCCACCCAGTAGCAGCAAAGCACGTTGTTTCTGGGACTCCAGGAGCACCTGAGTGATCTAAGATTGCTTCTGCTGCTTCTGCTTTCACCACACGATGACACGATTCAGTGAAGCTTTTCACCCTGGGCCATGCGACGTCGCATGCAGGGCCATGCCGCAAATTGCCGGCCTCGACGTCCTTCCTCTGCGCAACCGTCTGCATTACGTGCCGTGCATCTGCGACGAGAGCGTGCCAAGCACGGAGGACAGCCATGGAGACCAGGCACCTCAGCGATTACCCGCGAACAGCAGATTGTCAGAGATGTTCTGTCGTCTTGCGACACGACCTCGTCTTCATCCTTCGGTAAAGACTTAAGCTTCTCTCCACAGCAACCCCTGGAATTCCTGCAATTCACTAGAAATGGTAGACTCTGCAAGATTTTGCGCACAAGTAACATTAACAACAAGAGAAAAGACGTAGTTGCAAAGTACGCTTTCGCCACGCAACGTTTTGATCCTATCTGGAACAGGCCAGCCTGCATGTGGCATCACGGCAAGATTGCCGCACTTCGGCTGCGGAGGTTTGAAGAGCGGCCTGGAAACAGGAGAAGTGTGATGATGATGGTGGTGCTGGTGATGATGGTGATCGCCAGTCTTTTTCATTGTGCAAGGCATTGCGTTCAACAGCTACGCCCATCAAACCTCAGCAGTTTTGAGCGAGACGTGTTTTCGGAGGTCGTGTAAGAAGAGCTTGTCAGGAGCAGCGATCTTGGGTTACGGGCTTGATTTTGCGGTATAAGCGAGTATTGTCCAGCATCGGCAGCTTGTCGGTGCAGTGAGTGTGATTTACATCCCCGGCAGACAGAGACTTCCAGTAGTTATGACGAATGTTTGTGATATCAGGGGTAGTGGTCGGATGTACGCCTCCGCCATAGAAACCTCCGCCCAACGCGGAGTGGGCCTGCCGGACCGATGACCGCCTCTGATTAAACGGTATGCTACCGGAAGGCATGATAGCAGACCACGTTCAAAGCTGTCCGGGTGTCGTAGAATGTCTTCAAGCAGTGGTGTGGGTAGCACTATTAGCGAGCTTTGTAAGATATTCGTCTGAACATGGAACATTCGAGGGTGCTACAACCCTGTGGTAGTGTGAAAACTTTTTTCGAAAGATCCCGAGCAATTTCTTGCAATCAAGAGAGTCTGCCACGCGTTGTTGGGACGGGGATTGGTTGCAGGACTCCATCCCGTATGCCAAAATCGACATCACAATAGATCGGTACACAATGAGCTTCCATTTACAGAGCTTCCATTTACAGGGCAGCGCCGAATGATTAAAGACTGGCTTCCAGTGTTTAGAGGCAGCAACTGCTTTGGAGATTCGCTGGCTGACGGTACTTCGGGCACTACATGTCTTCATCTGCGACGGCAATGTATCTACCATGTACTGGAGACTGGCCTCAAAGGCACTGACACGTAGCATGCGGATCTGCAGCATAGTGCACTCTATGGTTTGTATGTCCTGGAAGGTCTTTGCACTTGTCCAAATTGAGCTGGAGACCTTTTAAGAGCATGACACTGCAACAAATGGAGAAGTCCATTCAGTTGTACATATGAGCTTGACATTGGTACGGGTCGTCCGCATATTCGAGATCCCAGGTTGTGTGTCTGAATCTTTGACTAACATGACTACCTCCGAGAGCAACCACCCGTCCGGGATGGACCCCATCCGGAGACATTTGTTATAGTGGGAAAGAAGCAAAAGCATCTGGACCACATACGGCACTCGCTTAATCAACTCTGCAGGGATCATGTCTGGCCCTGTGGCCTTGCCTGCTTGCAATTGCTTCATGCTTCGGTACAAGTCCTCTTCAAAAAGGGGGCCGGAAGATCTCCGGAATGACTGAGTGCAACGGGTTTTGAGGTGGCACCTGTTCCTCAGCACTCTTCCAAACATGCTGCGCAAGGTACTTGCGAAAGATTTCGGGTCTTTGTTTGGCGAAATGAAGCTTCCCCTCAGGATCGCGAACTCCCGGAGTTTTCGGAGAGAACTGTTTCGGAGTTTTCGGAGAGTCGTCCATTGAGACGGAGTGCCTTCATAGTCTTTCGAGAGATTTCTCTTGACAAGTAAACATTTGTCCTGTCTGACGGATTTCCTGATACACTTCCTGGAAGCTTGAACCCCTTCCGGAGTAAGCCTAGTGGAATCCCTGAGCGTACGTCTAGAGATCCACGGTTTGCGAGGTTGGAGAGGTAAAGACGGGTATCAACTTCTTAGCCTCGTCTATGACTCTGCGAAAACATGCGTTCTGATCATTGAGCGACATGGACTCGCAATTTGTGAGGTCCAAGTTACTTGCTAGAGATGCTGAAAGCTGCGAGGGAAATCGGGAAAAACGACCTAGCCTGCCGAGGGAGTGAATGCCTGCACGTAACATCTTATCTGCCATCTCGTTACCAGGAACACCGACGTGAGAAGGAACTTCCTCGACAGAGAAATGAATCTTACCTCGCATAGCGAACCAGTGAGCCACACGACAATTTTGTAATGTGTTGCCGGAAGAGAGGCACCTAACAGTGTGTTCATAGCATATTGAGTCAGTATTCACGTGAATCGTTTGCCCATCAGCTAGTGAAGCAAAATAGAAAAGATAATCGAAGAGTTCAACCAGTGCCTGTAGCTTTGCCGTACTGTTTGATGTCACTTGCCCCGTGCATACTCCGGATTGGTGCAGACGCGGCCGTGAGAGAATATGACTGCGATGTGGGAATAGGATTCACGTGATAATCCCGATACACATTTGAGACGGTGAAACCCCAACCTACAGGATTGTCTTGGGAGATAACTCTGTTGTTGACGCAGGACCCGTCTGTGTAAGCAAGAAAATGATCTTGCACCGGAGACGGCGGATGCAGAGGCTGCAGAAGGTGATTGCACAAATGAAGAAGCGATTCTTCCAGTTTTTGGAAGTACATTGCGGTTTGGGTAAAATCTAAAGCAGGAAGGGGCTTGGTCTTTTGGGAGCTGATGAAAAGAGAAACGGACAGAGAACACAAGAGCGGCAAATGGCGGGTGTCTACAGTACCGCCTGCTAAATCAGTTATCTCGACAGACGGAGAAAGATTGCTAATCACACGATCAAACGTGGTCCAATTCACACCACCGGATCACGTAACTAAGTGGTCAGTGCAAGAGGTCTCTTTGTAAGTAACCTTGCGCGCCAGCGAAGAAGACAAAAACTTTTGCAGGAGTTGCATATCGAAGCTTTCCAAAAACTCCAATAGGTTGACGGCGTTGTCTCTTTCCGGACTATCGATGGAAAGCCGTTTACCCTAAGAACTAAGAACGCCGGTTGGGTCACTGTCTGCATCTAACCTTGCATTGAAATCTCCTGAAATAAACAATCAGGACAGTCACCTTCGAACGTTTGCTCACAGAGATGGTCCCAAAACTCCCGCTTCCGTCTCGCATCTTCGGCCGCATCCTGCACCAAGCATAGAGCATAGGCACAGTAAACCAGGAGAGGACGAGGTGAGGTATTGACCATGACAGTGCACAGCCTCGGGCGTAAGGGCATGAATGACTGGACGTAAGGGCGGAGCGATTGCAAAATAATGAATCCAACTCCTTGCTTGGGGGATGCAGTACAAGAAAAGCCTCTTTTGAAGAATTCTTGTATGGCCGTAGAATGTGTTTCTTGCCTTGCCAACAGATGAATGTTTCTGTCTGCATGAACGCAAACATTTGGTCATACTTCGCCACCTCTCGCAACCCTTCCACGTTCCAAGTCAATATTTTCAGAGAACGGGCATACAATATGCATGGCGCTACTGTTGTAGACAAAACTGCTCGGAAAACCGATGCGTTGTTCTGCAAATTCTGTCGGCAAGTCAGCTTCTTCCGAGAAGGCTCAAAAACTGCTTGTGTCGGCTGTGGGGGGGGGAGGGTTCTGACGGGGAATGGTCAGCCCTCCCATCCCCGAAACCCTTCCCATGTGCAAGGTAAGTCCGTCTGGCTTCCGCACGGGTATTTCGAAAGTTTCGGGGTCTCCGCTCTATGAGAAAGACATCCTTGAGTGCAACAACGGATCGGCAGGAGTACGGCGGCATCCCGGCCCACCCCGTCTGGAGGTCATACCGCTTTCCATACCAGGGCCCTCCGGCTATTTTCAACACAAAGGCTTATGTAGAGGAGCACGTTTAGAGGGCATTTGTTATAAATGGTGGCTTCAATTAGACACTTTTCCTTTCTTTGATGCACTGCGTAGGGGTCCCCGCAAGCCTCTATGTAGAAAGTCCCCTCAATTAGAGGCCCCGGTAGCTGTCTACGTGGAAAGCATTGATAAAGCTTGAGAGGAGCTGGGATCGGAGCAAAACACATAATACCTTCCTCGCCTGCACACATATGCTTCAAAGTACGTCTGGTAATCTTTAAATTTAGAAACCAACCCTCCCATTATGCAAAACCGACGCGTGTTTGCCAAAGATGGGACTTCGCATATTGTTTCCACCACGCGTGAGTAGTGAACCAGTTCCCGTAGAGATAATGCATAAAGCTATTGCGTTAGTTTCTTGTGGGAGACACCCTCGTGTTGACTAACCACCCTAAGCACAGATACGGACAGCAAATCCGCTGCAGTTTTGCTGCGTGCAGCAGTCGGAATGCATCAAGCGAGGAATCCATTCAGAATCTTCGCCTTGTAGCAAAAAGCCTCAAAACTGGTGACAACTTTGTGAACGACAAGCGCAAGTGTGTAACACTTACTCGACAACTGATTGTAATGACGGTCCGTTAGCCTCGTGGGAGCCCCTCGCATCAAAGGCATTCTGTACAAACCGGAATCCGGCTGAAGCAACATAACCTTCTCTTGTTGTGTATCCGCATTCGCCACGCTGCATGTGGCATGACCGTATGTGGCATCAAAATTTTGCGTCATGACCGTATATGGCATCATAGTCGCATCTTGTGTCCATAATGCTAGCCATAAGAAAATGAAGAATATCAGTTGGAGAAACAATAGCGGCTGGAGCAGCAGAAACAGTCAGTACGGGTCGTCGGTTAGAGTGTGTTTTTGCTGTCGTTGCTCTTTTGCTGTCGCTGCAGGGGCGCGTTGCACGTTTTTTGTTGTCGTCCCCGGGTGCTTGTTTTTCAGTCGTTGCGTGGGCGAGTTTGAGGGCGTTTGGTTTCTCTGTCGTTGCGGGTTCTCGGGGTTGTTGCTTCAGTGCATGGACGTAATGCACACCCCTCAGAAGGCACGTCTTGCTCAGCACCTAGGACAGAAAACGTGTAATAGAGACACAGATTCCGTCGGAAAGGTGTGTCTTTGACAGAATAGAAGCATATTCCGCGTAGGAAGGATGTGTCTATGACTGAATTCAAGCACATTCGGTCAGGGAGAATGCAAAGGGGACCCGCAATTAGTCTGGGGATATTTTTAATGAGGGCGGACTTATTTCCGCGGCGGTGGCGGTCGGCGAGCCGGCGGAGCCGGTGAATGCTTTGAAGAGGGGATAAGAGGGGGTTGGGAGGGGGCGGAGCTCTGCGGGCGACAAGAGGGCTTGCCGGTTATGCTATACAATACCATACTATTTTATATTGCTGAATGACATTTCGCTCAATTATCTAATGTGTTATAATGCTATACTGGGTTAAGTTCAACTATACTGTTTTCATGGTATTATAATGACAAAGTAGGAGCAGGTGGGTTGGACGGGCGCAGATCCCCCAACTTGCAAACACCATGCTCGCATGATTGGGCTGTCTGAAAGGCTTCAAGAAAAAATGTCCGCTGATGGCGGGCCATTCTTTGAAGCAAGTCCGCATGGCTTAAACGAGTGGGGGGTTGGGCCGGGGGCGAAGTCTCCGCGGTCACAAACACAAGTGACAATACAGGAGCTTGGGCTGCGCCTTATGGATGCACGCGTCTTGAATTTGCAGGGTTTAGGCTCTCGCAACTCGGACGATGCCGGCGAGGTTGGTTCGGTTCGGGTCAGAAGGGCAGCACATTGGCTACAGCATGGTCGACAGGTTTCCCGCGTTCGGGTTTTGGGGGAAAAAAGGCAAAGTCTTCTGGTCGTGTACTAGAAGTAGTGCTGTTGCAAGCAATTCAAAACACACAAATCTAGTGGTATGGGGAGGGGTAGCATACATACATACATACGTACAAAGATATATATGTATATGTATATATACACGTTATTTCGTTCTTTCTGTCGGTCTTTATATGGCTTGTTCATCATCTAACTGATGCTTCTTCTATCGGTATATCCCTCTATGTCGTTCTTTCGCTCGTTTTGTTCGTGCTGTGCTGGTTTAGGTCTCTCGCTCATTCATTACTTTGTTCTGTCTGTCCGTCTTCGTTTTCTTTGTTGTTTTCCTTGGTTCACTATTGCGCTCGTTCTTTCTGGGCGTTCTCTTTATCTTTTTCTTTCCTTCGTTCGCTCTTCCGCGCATTTTTTTGACACAGACACTCGGACAAGCCAGGCAAGGTCTGTAGACAATCCAGCAAATCCAGATTTTTGGAGAATCGCCATTTCTAAGTCTATGTTGTGCGGCAAGGTATTGAAGACTTAGGATATACATCTATATATATATATATACATGCGTGCAGGTGTGCGCAACATACATAGTTCCATACACGTATCACTACACATGACCTGTGAATATGTGTATATATATATGTATATATATATGTATTCGTTTATGTTTATATACATATGTGCAGAATATATGCACAAACACACGCATAAATTCATATATGAATGCATGTATCTATATGCGAACATGTTTAGGCGATATATACGTATACATAGAGGCATATATTCTATGCGTTTATAATTTCAATTGGATGTACGAAAATATGCTTACTGTATATGTCTGTATGTATGTATGCATGTATGCATGTAAGTATGTGTGTTACAACATATGTATATTATAATATGTATATATATATATCTCTCTCTCTCTCTTCGGGAAAATATGTAGGTGGTACATATAGACTACATGTGTATATATACATATATATATACACAGAACATAACACACTTCGACGAGCTCGTTTGTAGGGTTGGATCCTTGGGGGTTGGATCCTGGGGCTTGGAAAAAACCAAAGTTATCAAAATCAGAAGTCAACCTGAAGAAAGTTGAAAAAATACATGAAAAGNTTCGACGAGCTCGTTTGTAGGGTTGGATCCTTGGGGGTTGGATCCTGGGGCTTGGAAAAAACCAAAGTTATCAAAATCAGAAGTCAACCTGAAGAAAGTTGAAAAAATACATGAAAAGTTCAAGCCGGTGTGTGAACAAAGCAACCGGTGACCCCTTGCACCGACATTGGCACGATTGACAACAAGGAATGTCCAAGCCTTTGTTCAACGAAGCAACTGGTGACCCCTTGCACCGACAT
>BGNK01005544.1:1527-37190 GCA_003297005.1 Symbiodinium sp. clade A Y106
ATATATGTATATATGTATATATGTATATATGTATATATGTATATATGTATATATGTATATATGTATATATGTATATATGTATATATGTATATATGTATATATGTATATATGTATGTATGGATATGTGTGTATATGTGCATATGTGCACGAACATATATGTCTGTCTGTCTGTCTGTCTGTCTGCCTGCCTGCCTGCCTGCCTGCCTGCCTGCCTGTCTGTCTGTTTGCATGCATGCATGTGTCTGTGTGTGTGTATCTAGGCATGTAAACATGTAGGCTTATGCGTACATGTGCACGTGTATGCATGTGCAAAGCTACATATGTATATATATATATATGTGCATGGATGATGGCTCCGCGGCCCCCCCTCCGCCCCCAAAGGTCAATGGTCCGGATATAGGGTAGGTAGTTGTGGGGTTGTTTAGGGTTTAGCTTAATCTTTTTGAGTTTTGGGTTTACGGTCAAGAGGTATAAGTCTTCGAGTCGACAAGGGCTTAGAGAGGATTTGGGGTGCAGGTTCGTTAGGATTGACGGTTTATGTTCTGCTTTGGGCTAAGAGCCTGCATTTGGGCGGGGTTTAAGAGTTGGGTGTAGGGCTTAAAGTACAGGTTAAAGATAATCAAAACAAGAGCACGCACTACGTTGTAGGGTTTACGGTTTGCGAAGGGCTTGCGTGTGAGCCCTGGCGGCCCCCAGCACCGCCCCACAGTCCGTTGGCAGCTATGACGGCCCCGGCCCCTCTCCATACCATTGGGGGGGGGGGGGNGGGGGGGCCGGGAACGCCAGATGCCTGACTATGTATGCACATGCGTGTATGCATGTGGATATGGATATGTAAATATATATATATATATATATGCTAACCCCCCCCCCCCGAAGAACGAGGTGCCGCGATACCGCGACCAATCGTCTTATGTTTAGGCTTCTGGTGTATGATCCAGTTTTGAAGTTCCGAAGGGAGAGCATATGCATGACGGCAGCCGCCTTCATCCTCAATTCCTTGCGACCCTTAACGCAGACACTCCGAAAGATGATTAACGATGAAAGTTTTTGTCTGAATACGCGAAGATCAATATGGGCCCGAATATTAATTCCCAAGATAGCTTCACTGGAGTCACAGATCGAAGCCCCACAATACGTATGAATGACCGTGAGCCTTGATTGACTCCTGTTCCTAAACAGCAGTATCCCTATGACTAACCCTGCCATTAGACCTTACATTGGCCCCAATGGTGACAGCTGGGTTCTGTTTCACGTTCACCCGAATAAGATACCTTATAAATCAATTCAATGTCTTAGTTCGTATGGATCAAAATGCTATGCCGACCAATAACCCCATTCTACATCCCCATATTAATACCCATATCGATCTGAAGGTTAAGACAATAATATACATCAGCCTGATTGGCCCCCCCCCGATAGTAAGTATATTGCAGTCCCCTTGACAACCCAGTATTGGATCTGACTCCAAATCCAAAATGTACCGTACTCGCAAACTTAAGATCGATCTTAGGATCACCCACAAGCTGTTCGCATTGGTGGCCCTCGTACTGTACCGGATACTTCCCTCAACAGCAACCCGCCTTAGGAGAAACCCAGACCATTGGCCTCACCAACAAATTCATTAATCCAGATGAGGGGTAGTATCCCTAGCATGAGCATTCTAGATCCGAAGTTTAAAGTCACGGCATCCCCAATACGAGCTCCTGTTATATTCATACAAGTAAGCTAAATACTGCCGAAAAGTTTACTTCAACAGTAGACGCCATATTGATGTTAGTATCAAACCACACAAAACGAACTCCACCAAGAACCACGATCCTTGCTGTCTTCGCTCTGGCGTAGCCCAAATTCCCAAATGATGGCCTTTAGATTTTGTGGGATTATATAACATCCTGTGTTTGTTTACATCAACAGTTATAGTTATTGTATATGGCACACCTTCTCACTGTACTATATGATCATGTCGGACTTGCTGCCGGACTTGTCCGTATGCGTGTATGGACATATATGTGTATGCACATACTCACTCTAAGGTTAAACGTGTACTAAATTAGTACTAAATACCAAATCCATTCCCGCAGAGCATCCATGTGCCAACCATGAAAACGTCCAGATCAGACTCCATCCATTCCCGCAGAGCATCCATGTGCCAACCATGATAACGTCCAGATCAGACTGCATCCAAAACCATGATAACGTCCAGATCAGACTCCATCCATTTCCGCAGAGCATCCATGTGCCAACCATGATAACGTCCAGATCAGACTGCATCCATTCCCGCAGAGAATCCATGTGCCAACCATGATAACGTCCAGGTCAGACGCCTCCCGTTCCCGCTGAGCATCCATGTGCCAACCATGATAACGTCCAGATCAGACTCCATCCTTTCCCGCAGAGCATCCAGATCAGACTGCATCCATTCCCGCAGAGCATCCATGTGCCAACCATGATAACGTCCACTCAAACCCCATCCGAGCACGCAGAGCATCTATGGGCCAACCATGATACTGTCCACTCAACCCCCATCCGTTCACGCAGAGCATCCATGGGCCAACCGTGATAACGCCCACTCAAACCCCATCCGAGCAGGCAGAGCATCCATGGGCCAACCATGATAACGTCCAGATCAGACTGCATCCATAACCATGATAACGTCCAGATCAGACACCAGCCATTTCCGCAGAGCATCCATGTGCCAACCATGATAACGTCCAGATCAGACTGCATCCATTCCCGCAGAGCATCCATGTGCCAACCATGATAACGTCCAGGTCAGACGCCTCCCATTCCCGCAGAGCATCCATGTGCGAACCATGATAACGTCCAGATCAGACTCCATCCATTCCCGCAGAGCATCCATGTGCCAACCATGATAACGTCCAGATCAGACTCCATCCATTCCCGCAGAGCATCCATGTGCCAACCATGATAACGTCCAGATCAGACTCCATCCATTCCCGCAGAGCATCCATGTGCCAACCATGATAGCGTCCAGATCAGACTGCATCCATAACCATGATAACGTCCAGATCAGACTCCATCCATTCCCGCAGAGCATCCATGTGCCAACCATGATAACGTCAAGATCAGACTGCATCCATTCCCGCAGAGCAACCAAATTTATCTTTTTCCTATGAAATAGTTGGTTTTTCTCGCCAAAACCATGCTTTTCCTAGGGAAAACAAAAAACTATCTTTTTTCAGAGTTTGGCAGCATAGTGTCTTCAAAGATGTTTTCTTTTATATTTTTGGTTTTCCCTAGGGAAAGTTGGTTTTTGATTGGAAGAGCACAGTGTTGCCGTTGAGCGCGTACTCAAGTCGAACCTGAACGTGGAAGAGCATAGTGTTGCCGTTGACTACGTGCTCACGCCGAACATGAATGAGTTGACTGACACGTTCTCTTGAAATCTGAGTTTGATTTCGGTAGTCTGTGAGAAATACAGAACCCTGACCTTCCGGAAAAGCTGGTTCACGGTATTTACGATACTAAACGAGGGTCGGTAGTTCTTGGGGGGGTTACCATATATATATATATATATATATATTATATATTATATATATATATATATTATATATATCATATTATATATATATTATATATATTATATATATATTTTATATATTATATATATTATATTATATATATATTATATATATTATATATATTATATATATTATATATAATTATATATAATTATATATATATATATATATATAACTATAAGAAAAATGTTTATATACATATCTATGTGTTTCTGTGCATATGTACGATGCAAGCACAAACACAAGTACAGGTATGTATACGTATGTTGCCTTTACATACACTATATACTCAGAGCTCGATACTTGTGCCAGGCTTTTACACGAACCTGGCAAAAGCAAACAAGACCTGCGTCCACGATCCCAAACTACACTGCAATAAAGGTGTGTCGAACGCATAATGTACCGCTAACCACTAACCCCTGTAGATCCCTAAACCCCAAACCCCTACTTAAGCCCTAAACCTCGAAACCGCCTCAACTCCGGAGTTGCCTTGTCCTTGATCAGATGCTTCAAGACCTTCAAGATGGGACGCACCTTGCGCTGGACCCAGTCAAGTTCGACCTTCAAGGGGCTCACGCTTTGTCAAGGCTCCGCTCAGGTCCTTTAAAGGCTCGGGGGTTCAGGGTGTTGAGGTTTTGGCTTCGGCTAGTATGGACGAGATATTTGGCACAGCCCGAAGGACTTGAAAGACCAAACTCCAACACTCCCAGGAACCCATCCAAACATTGCCGCGCAGTGATCTGGAGGCTTCAGACATCAGACACTCGAGCCAAAAGGTTTGGGTGTAGGCTTCGGGGCACAAAAGCACCCAAGCCCAAACCTCAAACTAAATGGCACTGGCTGACCCAAGATCTTGTTGACCTCTGCATTCGGGGTGTTAAGGTTGAGCCGGAGTCTTGCCCAGCAACCAGCAACGCATGCAACCATAATGTGGTGTTGCAACTCTGCACCGTTTAAGACAGCTGCTACTGACTGCAGGCATTCCTCCCTAATCAATCTGCTTTACTGTACTACTTGCGAGACTACATGAGCTAAATGACCAGGTCGCAGCTTTGATAAAGACTCTACTGCTGAAAGCTATTGCCCGACATGGACCCCTAAACCAATTAATGCCTGAAGCCTGAATCGAAGCATAATCCTAAATCCGAAGCCGAAAAATCCCGGCCATCAAACCTTGCTGAAGCTGAACCGTCCCTCTACAGGCCGAAGACCACTTGGAAGATGCAAACCGGCCTTGCTTCGCAGGAGTCGCTTCTCCTCAGATTTTGCTAACCCTATTTGGGTTTGAGTTCTGAAAACCACAATAGAGAAATTCTGATGTACCTGAAGGATCCAGTAACCAGTAGTATTGTGCACTCTAGGTTAGGAGTCTGCGTTAGACCTGATACCGTCTTGGGGCCCTAAACCAATCCCCCAGGCTTCGCGTTGTCACCTTGAACCGCTGAAGGCTGTATCCCGACAGGATTTCCGAAAAAGCTACAATATCGTATGGGGTCCGTTTACTAAGGATCCCACCACTTATGGGAACCTCCTGTACGGCTGCACCTACCGTCCAACATGATTCCAGGCTTAGAGGTCGCAGCTCGGGCGTGACATGCACGAGGCCCTGCCCTCATTTTGGTTCGCTTGATTCAGCGTTGAGCCTTCATCCGGAATCTTGCTCTCAATGTCGTGATGGCCTTTCCACTACTGGTCCGAAACTCGGGATTTGGCTTTGGGCTTCTGGAGTCCACACTATAGGAACCATGGGGCCCAAAACATTGGATCCTTCTGTTGATGTGGTGTTTGTGGGTCTTGGCAAAAGCCGCGGTGAGTTTTGCGGGCACAGGGACAGCCGAGTCGCTACGTCTTTGGAGACCCGCGCTTCCTGAGTGGTGATGAGACCTGGGCCACTCGGAGATATGTTGGGTGGCAAGGTCTTGTGTGAGCTGTTTAGCGGTTTACGGATGAGGGTCCTGTCGTGTAGGACGCTTCTACTGTGCTGGATCTAACGGTTTAGGGAGTGTATGCCAGTAGGGCCTAACTCCGGCCTGAGCCTCGATTTATGGCTCCCCCTACTTTTCTCAAGCTGGAGATGTGATCATTTGAGGCAGATCAGATAGTTTGACAGCCTTGCCTTGGTTGTACAGGGCTCCGACTGCGGATGTTAAACTTATTGTGATTCCAGCGAGGCGCCTAACATGTTGGTAACTTGAGTATTGTAAAGCACATCAATGCAAACCAGAACCTCGAAACCTCCCTCGTAATGTAGCTTTGCCTGAGGTGTTACGGTCCTGATAGGTACGCTGGACACTACATCTTGAACGATATCAAAAAAATCATTCCCTGATGTCGAAGAAACGCTAAATCCCATGTTTAACACCAGCCCCCCAACCCGAAAACATCCTAAAGGCTAAAGACTCAACCGATGCACACTAGATCGGAATAGATCCCTGATCTCTGAACCCTGTGCTCTTTGAGGCCAATGCTGGAAAACCACCGGAGCTGAGCTCTGTACCTGGGTTCAAAGAATTGCTTGCGTGTAGGCAGTGTAGGGTTTATGGCACTGTTCGTCAGGCTCAGGGTGTGTTGAGGTGCAAGGGTTTTGGACGTTGCAGGGCTCAGGGTGTAAATCTGAAGGGGTGCGGCAGTAGGGTCGAAGGTTGCTGGAAGAAGGGTACTCGTGGAGCGCAAACAGCGTGTCCTGGCGACACGTTCTCAATTTTGGGGTTTCGGGTTGGACGTTGGAGTCACTGACGTCGTAGTTTAGGGCCGGGACTCCATTCAAGATGAACCCTTCAACTCAGAGCGACAAACACAAAACCCGAAACTCAAAGTGGAGTGCATCTTTGCAAGCTATCCGAAGACAGAAGTGCGTTGCCACGTCTTCGACAACCGCCCCTTCTGCAAGAAGATAGTCTTTACTTAGGGAGCTGGATTCGTGAAGATCACTAATACGATGAATCGATTGCCCTGTTCGGGCCTTTCTGCACGGTGCAGCACATAGGTCATGCATCGAACATATGCCGGCTCTTACAACATGTCTGTAGGTCCCATGTTCCGAAAAACATAGCCATCCCTGAGAAGAAAGCGCATCCGATGTCAGTCGCTCTCGGCGAAATCTGAGTCACATGCCTCCTGCCCTAAGCGCAAAATCGCAAACCAAAAACTCAAAACCAAGCCAAACCCTCGCCCCGGGGCTCTGGCGCGGAGAGGATCGGCGAGAGTTCGTCGATGGTTACGTCAACAAGGCGCCTGAGCAAGACGATCGGTATGTGCAATGTAGTAAACGTCTGCTCAATAAACCCGTCCCTTCAATAGTATTCTATAACAGAGACCGGAACCAAGGCTCTCCAAGAAGGGAACAGTTCCGACTCAGGGCCTCACATTACTTGGGGCTTGTCAACGCAAGCGTCAGGACGCCAAGAACGGCCTAAATCAAAGCAAAAGGTAGGGGGCCCCCAAATTGACCTTGACTTGAAGAATACTGCATGATTATAAAGACCTGCGAACAAGGTGCCCCTTATCAAAGGAACGACTGCCGCCTATCTCAACTTCATCCTTCCGTTTTGGTTTTTTCAAGCTCCGGTGGATGAAAAGACCTGTGCTGCATGAGACCTGAAGGCCGGCAAGCACAAGGAGAGCTAGGTTAGGGTTAAGGGTTTGGGTTCATTTCGCAAGGCGATCTCTCCTGGGTTGGAAGTTTCTGAGCTCTATGCCGACTGTATCATTCCTTATGTGGATGTATGCTCGTGCGTCAGCACCGGCTGTCAAATGGCCGTACTCAAAACAAACCTGCAACCCCAGGCTTACTCGTATGGTGGTGCGGTGAGGATGAACATGATGATGGGCAGAATGTAATAAGGCTGATGATGGGGACTGGGAGGAGAACGAGGAGGCGACAATGGTCGATGTCGAAATGATGGCGAAGAAAGCGTGGACGTTGCAGTGGTGATGACGATCATGGCGACGATGCTGGCAATAGCAACGATGACGACATTTACGATGATGATGCTTCTGCTGGTGGTGGTGGTGGCGATGCAATGATGACACCGATTGCACCTTCCATGGTGGTACCCAGAACAACAGCGAAAACGACGACGGTGGGTGTTTTCCTTCCCATGAGGATGGTGATGAAAAGGATGAGCATCATCCTCATGTCATAATAGCCACGATAGAGACGACCATAATGAAATGCTGATGCTGATGGCGATAGTGCTACTGCTTTGAACCTCAAACTACAACGTCGCTGAGTAGAGAACCACAGGATCCAGGAGGCGTTGCCGGCTCTGAGCATAGAGTAATCTCGCTGGATCTGTCGGACGACCTGTCCCAAGATAATTGATGGGCCTGCTCTGTAACTTCGGGTTTTGAGCATTAACCCACTTATATAAGTCGAGGACTAGCAGCTCGAGGCAATCCGAGGAGCTCCGAAATATATAAAATGATGTAGAAGACTTTTCACCTTCACAGCCCTCAACTGCAAGCAGCTGGACTCCAACATACTCTGCGCGTGCGAAGAAGCTTCTAGCCCGGAAGTTTACCAACAGTGTGCTGGCTCTGATTTACCGTGGGTCCAGGCCTCAAAGCTGACATGTGCAGGAAACACCAGTACACGATGCACACGCCGGGAAACCAACAAATTGGCCAGGGAGGCCCCAGCAAAAAAGTCCTGCTCGTCGCCGGTCTCTTGCCTGCTGATCACGATAGCAGGATTTCTGCAGACTTCGTGCACACTCACCGGCCGGCTCATTTACTATGCGTCGCATGCTACATCGCCACGAGTATGAACAGGTTTAGGTCCATTGAAAGTGATACTGAACTCGCCAAACGGATCTAATCGGGGTACCCATGCCTGTACGACTAAAAAAAACGTGCCAGCTCCTGGCGCTCGCATGGCACGCGCGGAAGGCTTGTGAACATCAGCAAACTCACACATTGCAGCTTCAGGACAAGCCTAAAATATTGAAACCTTCAAGTGCAGCAGGACCTGATCAGGATGCCACTTGGGAGCGGTAGCCCATGCGGTTTGGCAAAGCTACACACTTACAAATTTTCGCAAAAAATCATGGTCATATATTGAACCCGCGATGACAACTACTTGCAAAAGACTTCAAGCACATTCAAACCACGTTCGGCAGCACATTCAAACCACGTTCGGCTGCCTAAGACGTGCTTTGCACATTTGGCTTCCTTCCACACAGACGAAAGCATGCGGCAGGCGTGCCCGAACCTCATGTTCGACACAGTGTTCTTATACCTTGTACTTGAAGCCAGGTCACGTGAAGAAAGGCATCTGGTATGCAGATCCGCGCAACGAGATTGCAGATCCGTTGAAATACTACCAAACACTACCAATCATCGAAACTCCGCAGGCTCTATAGACTCTATAGTAGCCTAAACTAAGCTCTCAGCTCCTTGGACTCATCCGACACAATAACGCCCAAGTATAAGCAGCAACAGCAATGAATGCCAGCGTGTACTCCTCCTCAGCATAGCCATCTTCAGCATTAGCATCTTGAATCTTGAACATTATCGTCCAAACTCACAATACCACCATCATCATTGCCATGCCATCGTCGTGCTCATCACGGTCTACATCCTCGTAAGCATCGCTATCATCACCACCATCATTATCAACGAACATCAGCAAGGATGTTTCCACCCTTGCCACCACCATCATCATCACTGATCTTACCATCATCGTGTTGTCGACCTTGTCATCCTCGACTCGTGCGATCAGCAGCAGCAGCAGCAACAGCAGTTTCCATCATGACAACCACCCCATGTCCAGCATCATTCGTCACCAGCGTCATCGGCACCACCGCAGCCGTAGATACTATCATGCTAACCATCAGCACGAACATGCTGCAACTGCACGTCGCTTAGGTTAGTGATATCCTTCCCTCTGTTGGTCACCATGATGTTGCTCATCATGCTATCTCATCACCAATGTGCTGACTGCCATCTCACCTCTACCAGTCGTCGTCATAATCTCCATCATATCATCCGGTGCAGCTTAGAAAACAAACAATCGCCTCATTGACAGCAGCTTCGTGGCAATGCTCACAGTGACCGCAATTAGCCGAAGCGGCTAAAGCATAAGAAACACCGTCGCATTGAAAGCCAGCGCCATTCTTCAACATCATGAACACATTGTGATCGTCATCGTTCGCATCAGCAACATCACCATCTACATCATACACTCTTCTTCCCCGGCTTCATACGTAAGCCAAAAATCCTCAACGGATTCCGAGACATCCATCTTCAAGAGCAAAATGCCTAAATGAGAGCCATGAGTCCCGAATATACATTCATTGCTAGACTCTCACTGTTAGAGCATACAGACCGACAGCCAGCCAGGCAGGTACACAGCCAGCCAGCCAGGCAAGAAGCCGGGCAGAGAGACATCAGACAGCCAGCCACGCAGCCAGCCAGCCAGCCAGCCAGGCAGACACACATACATAAATACAAAGATGGCAGACACACATATATGATTGAATGCAGGCAAGCAAGCATGCATGCAAACATACCCACATACATACATACATACATACATACACACACATGTGCAAATACACGCATATAACTACGCACATATTTCGTGATATAGACTCATACATATATGCACACATACATAAGACTGTCTCTATACATGTTACGTACGTGTGTATGTCTATATATATATACATAGACAGGAGAGAGAGAGATGTATATGATATATATATACATACATATGTAGAATATACATATCTTGAGAGCGAGAGAGGCATATGTATGTACACATATACACATGTACATAGAGTGAGAGAGAGAGAGACAGAGAGTCACACAGATGGGTAGACAGATAGATAGATCGATAGATAGGTCGACGGCTACATAGATAAGAAAATTGGCAGGCAAATGGTTAGGTAGATAGGTCGATCGGTAGAGAGATAGATAGATTTGTATACATACATATACATATATATATATATATTTCGAAAGACAGAGGAAAGAGTGACAGAGAGTAAGATATACAGAGAGAGAGAGAGAGCGAGCAAGAGAGTGAGAAAGCGAGAGATGAAGCCGGAGAGAGCCCACTGATCCATGAGGATCTCAGGCTACTGGTGGCCTCTCCGCCTCGCCCAAAGTCATGGAAGGCGACGGCATGCTGGGCGACCTCGGGCTGTCCAGGCTATACCATCCTTTCCCTTTCAAACCAGCCTGAAGTTGTAAGACGCCCTACGCCATAAACCCCAAGCACTATGTGTAAATAAGTCTTGTCTATACATACGTATACACATATACTTAAAGTATTGTACATATGTACATATATATATATACACACACTACACATGCACACTCCTTGAACTGCCCCAAACCCATCAACCCCTGGTCTGAGCCAGGGACAGAAGTGGCAAAGGCGACAAATCTATCTGAGTTCGTCCTTCTGACGGCGGCAAATCTGGGGTGTGGAGAATCACTGCAGTAGGTTCATCACCGTAATAACAACTAGCAGCTAGTAGCAACAAGAGGATTAGCAGCGGCAGCTGGAGTAGCAGCAGTAGTACTAGTACTAGTGTGCGAGTACTTGTGCTAGGACAGTACCAATATTAGTCAGTACTAATCAGGAGGAGGAGGAGGAGAAGGGTTCATGTGGTCTTGGTCGAGCTTGCTAATGTTAATGTTGTTGTTGCCCTGGAGGGCAAGTGAGTCTCCATGCCAGCTTGTGGTTTTGGGTTTAAACATCAGGGTTAAACGGCTTGGGTTGTGGATTTTGTGGTTTAAGTCCCAAACGTGTGCGTCTGCTTCTGTTTGTGGGAGTTACTCCAGCCAAGGGGAGACTCTGTGGGTCTGTGAAGGGAAGGTTTGAACGGTCCTTGTGATGTAACATCATGTATAATAAAGTAATCTGGTGAATCTAGTGGAATTTGGCACAGAAAAGCACTAGCGCTTTCGTCCGGGAACGCCAAACCCCAAACCCTGCTGACATCCGGCCGGCAGTGACCCAAAGTCTCGACCGTGGACCCCGCAGCCCAATTGACTTAAGCCCACAACCACTAAAAGCCTGAACCGCGGAGTGAGAATCTACATGTAGATGCCTTGAAACGTGTGTTTGTTTCCTCTCTTTCCAGTTTTTTGACATACTCCCCAAGCCCTAAAACCCTAAACACTGAAGCTGCAATCGCGCGGAGCTTAAAGCTTTAGGGCTGCATAGGTTGGGGCTTTGAAGATTCAGGACATGATGCCTGGAGCGTCGTCACTGGAACTTCGAACCCGGCCTCCAGAAAAGGAAGCTTCTCGGGACTGTCAAAAAACAACGGCCCTAATTCCACAATATTCGGATCTTCATTGTAAGGACGGATACCAGGGCAAAAGCCTCCTTCGGGGTGCGGGTTTGGGTTTGGGTTGGGAGGCTCGGGCTGTTCGGGGCGCTGGGCTACTGATAGCTTCTGCATCGGGCTGAGCCAGGGGCTGCGAATCCAATTAGCTTTGGAGCTTAGGGTTTGGGGGTTTAGGATCTTGGATGTTTGGTTGTCCGGCTTCAGGGTTTTGGGGGGCTTCGGGAAGGATTGGGGCTCGTGACTCAAAAAAACTCATCATACTCCTGCTTTAGATGTTGGCATGCTGAAGCTTTCGCCTTGCAATGAGCCTCTGAACCCTTTCGCCCGGAGGCCTAAAGGCCCGAAGACTTGAAATCGAAACAGGTCTCAGAACTCAACTCATCCAACTACCCTGAACCACAGATACCACAGAGTCCAGAGTCTGAGATATTCCAATTAAGTCCGTAAATGGTCTGAAGCCGAGAAGCCGGAAAGCTCTCACGTCCGCAACCTCTGAAAGCACTTGCTCCCTTGACCCTGCCCCGTTTCTATGCTACCTTAGCTAAATAGTCACGTCGCTCGCCTGTACACCTCCTCTTGCTTTCCCGAGTTGCTTGTTCACTGTTCGATTTCTCTGCCATTCATTGTCCTTCGCGCCCTGCAAGAGTCTGCCACAACCGCCGATAAGGAACAATGGCAGGTCCCAGGGGGTCCAAAGCGTTCTCCACACGACCTGATCGTAAGCGCCCGAACCACCACTCCCGCCTGTCTCGGCATGCTCAGATTCTCCATGTAGCTGGCATTTCTTCCACTCTGTCATGAAGCTGATGACCTTGGAGGCCGAGTCACCGTGGAGTCCTCTCTGAAGCGAGTATTTCCGGCCCTACCACTCTGGCATACTAAAACCCATCAGGCCAAACCTTGCACCCTGAATAAACCCTGTAAGACTGCAAAAGCCTAAAGCCCCAATCCCTGAAACCCTAAAAGCCCTAAACTAAGACAAGCCATACCTGATGCCCTGCACCTTGACTCCGGGCTCCCAGGCTGTGTCATAATGCGGCGGGCCCGCAGCGAAACATGCGAAGCGGCAGTGCTCCAGCTGAGCAGAGGGCAGTCTAGCGATGATTATGATTTATATACTCTATGTTTACCCAAGGTCTTCGGACATGTGATCCTGTTGAAAGCTGGCCGAGAACCCAAAACCCTAAATACTCGGGGACACTCCTGCATGAAGCTAATTGCGGCGCCGGGCGGCCCCCAATAAACCTCTACGACGACAAACACTCGGAATCTTCCATGTAACGTAATGTATAATGTAGCGTAACATGATACCATATAATACAAGCCAATATAATATCACATAAAATCCTGCGACGATGCTAAGGGCCTCCGGAGCAGTGAAGATATCCTCAGCCTCGGCCTGCACGTCAGAGATGCGCCTTGCGTACCAGGCGCCCCAGCTCCCGACATGAGGGAGCTTTTCGGAAAGATTATGTGAGGGGATCCTACAGAGCTTTGAGGCATTCTTGAGTTTCATCGGCATGCCTTCCTCGGGAGCAGGGAGCTGCAAGTGCCTGGGTGTGCAAAATATCCTAATTCAGGTCCGCAGGACGTACATGCTTTCCGTGATGGGATGCTTAGAGATACTTCCGGCGCAAGGCGCAAGGTAGAGCAATTGGCCGACGGTAGTCCACGTCTTTGGGATTTCGGGAGGGGGGGGGGGGGCAGAAAGTGCGATGACTGTCTCCAGGGCGCTGACTATTCCAGAATATTCCCGGCCAGGTCTCCAATGCAGCTCTGCAAGAAAGGCATTGCATGATCCTCTTTATGGAAAAGTCTCCGAAAATCTGGCATCGTGACATGGGGTTCAGACCACCATTGCTTCCAACCATGGAAGGCAAAATCAACTGCAATGGCACCCCGTGGGAGCACCTTGAGCGCAGCTCACGGTACTGGCTAAGCTTCCTGCGTGGCAGCATGCATATCATCGGGTTATAAGGCTGAGAACGAGTAGCAAGGTACTCAAACCGATTGGGATCCGGAAGTTACCACTCTACCTGAGAGTTGAATCTGCCGACGAGTCTTCAGCTGACCAAGGATCTAACATTCATGCACACACAAAGACGCACTCAACCGCTGCCAGCTGAACCACTTTAACAAGGCCAGCCCGCATCGTTCGCGGATGTAGCAGCTCGAGATGCTTGAGTAGCAAGGTGCACCATGCACAAAGCCATTTATTCGAAACAAGGAAACTACTAAAAACACGAAAGCAAAATTATTCCGAACAACCCGAATGATAATGTCTCCGATGACGAAGAGATGGTAGCAGTCCTTATGGGCCAAAACATGGTGATCAAAACACACTGCTACGAGTAAACGAATCGCCCGGGCATGTCCGGGAATGATCCCTGCTTCGGTGAGAGTGGTGTAATGCTCAGAGCACCTGGTGCCTTGTGCACCGCATTAGCTTGCAGCCTAAGGATCACGAGCCCAGAAAGCGGAATCGGAACAACTCCTTCCTTCCCCGCCTACCCCAAACTCAGTACCATCGCCCCCTCAAGCTTCTCCTCTTGGCTTCGGAGGTCAATCTCAAAAGAGGGATCACCACGAAAAAATTCTCGTTGTACTTGCGGACCTCAGGGCGCTCATGGCTTGTCGGGTCCTCCCTTTCGGGTTGAGGGTTTGTGGCTTAAGGCACCAGCTTTGGCCATCTAAAAGGAGAAGGTGGCATAAAGGGCGATCAAATTTTATGTCGAAGCCACGAGCCTGGAGAGCTCACCTTCTTTCACCTAAACCAAGACAATGCATTGAGCGCCGACTTCAGATGACTAAACCATTAACTCAGAGCTCAAGCAAAGCAGTCCATATCATAGATCCTTGCTTCAGGAGCTTATGGACAACACTGTCATGGGTATGTTGCTGATGATGACTGCCGTGATTGTGGCGCTGTCGTCGTGTCAGCATCACTCGACATGCCAGTGCTGTGATTCGTACTAAGAAATAACACAGCATCGTGTCCGAGTGGCTACTTCTTCTGGTATGCGCCAAGCGATGCCAGGAAACCGGCACATCCAGAGAACTTCGTCTCGTGTTTTCAAGAAACATAAAACCCCCAAAGCCAACACACCCGCCAATGACAAGAAAGCCCCACCAAACGCCACCTAAACTCTCGGCCCGGAACTCCAAACTCTAAGACCCTAAACAACTCAGCTACCCTTGAGCGACTGGAGCCATCAGCCACCACGGCCCGACAAAGCCACAACCCCTTAGACCCAGGACCTGATCCAGATCAGCTAAGTCTGAGGCCAAAGGAACGGACTGCTGCTCCAACTGGATTAAGTCTTCCACCTTTGTGCGTCGTGCGGCTTAGTGTGCACTTTGTGCGATGCCGCCTGGCGATTATAATATTGACAGCTGTTGAATTCCTCGATTATGTGCAGTAGCCGAAGAACAGCTCCTGCATAAGCTACTTCAAACCACCTTCGTGCACTAATGCTACCCCTCAGGCAACGCGCAAAAGTAGACGGAACAGTCGGATTGACCGTTCTGCAGCTACGACAAGCTTTTTTTATTGCTGACCCTCCCAGGTTTACGGTTGGTGCAAGGCGTCTTCACAACGTCCTCAAGGATTCGAACACTTCAAGGAGGCGATCAGGGTCACTCAGAAGCAACGGAAACAAACGCAGAATGATTTGCTGCTAGAGTTTCGTTTCGAGTATAATCATCACAGTGACACATACAATCAAAGTAAGTTCATAATGCCAGCAATCAGAACAGTTGTGACATCATGCTACGAGTGATAATGATCGTGCGAATCATGACGATGCTTCGTTCATGTCGTTGCCGGAAAGTACGAAATGGAAACGAGCTCAAGTGTCCATGAATAGTATACAACTGACGACAACTCGACACTATAGATAGGTGCCTGTGCCAGTAGCAGTAGCGACACGCACTGCAACTTGCATTCGCCAAATGCAAGGGGATGTGGAATCCGGAATTAGAGTGGTTTTACCAGTGTGACCGCGGAATGTTACGACGTGTGTCTGTGCTGATTTGATGAACTACGTTACGACTTCGGTACCGGTAAAAAGCATATTTATTTCTTGATGGCCAATGAGCCGTCTCAGCCTCCAGCCGGCAGTGGGTGCAATTGGTATTTCACTGCCAGGCGCAAGATGGTCGGTCGTCCAACCCGCGCGCAGTGTACCTTTTGCAGAAAGGCTAAGCTAAGAGGGTTTAGGGTATATGGTGTTTAGAATCATGTGGCGGTTTACGCTTCAGGGCTTGTTTGTACCTTTTCGGTCCAAAACCCAAGGTTTCAAAAACTTTTGGCCGGGGGCTTTTTCTGTGATGGTCTAAAAGTTTAGCCTTCAATCTCGTAGGTATTGAGGAGGTACCCCAAGGGTCCAAGTGCCTTGCTGTCCTGAACCCGAATACCTCATTATGAAGTCCTTTGGGCCCATAAACCATCTTAAACCCCCCTATAAAGACTATAGAACCGGAATATCCCTTAAATCATATTAAGGTTCTTGTCACAATTTAAGGGATGTTCATGAATTGAGGGGATTTGGAGTCTCTGGGCACCAGCCGGTCGACGGGTCCGGAAGAAGTCGCGGAGACCGGCTACGGCGGTGGTGGGTGGAGGGCAAACAGGGTTTTTTGGTGGGGAACTTCGACCGTTTCGGCCGGAGCCGAGGCGAATATGCTATAGTGTGTTGTAGTATGCCATAGTATGCAAAAACTACCCTAAACCCTAAACATCCCTAAACCCTATAATAACCAATGGATTGCCGTAGGAATCTGGAGTCGGAATTGTCAAGCTCGTGTCTGGGAAGATTGCAAGGAAGTTGTATTCTATCCGGGGTGGGTACTTCGGGTTTAGGGCTCGGGATCCCGGGCACGGATTTAGAGTTGAGAGTCAAGCCAGCTGGTGCGGTGTCACGACCCAGATTACCTAAGGGCCTAGATGCACGGATTTAGCTAGGGACGCTACTACCAGCTGTCAGAACCAAGGTGAAGTACGTATTTCGTGAAGGATCTGAGCCCGACAGGGCACCCACCGCATCTTCATCTGAGCCTTCCGGTGGGTCAAGAAGAAGTCCTGAGCTTGGGCCGCAGGCGTGCGACACAGGGCCATATCTCTGCCCAACCATGCGCCCTTGTTGCGCTTCATACCAAGACGGTTAGAGTGTGATTCTGATTGCTACAGTACCAAGCTACAAGACGGAAAAGCACAGGAACAAGTGACAACGACAGGCAGTGCATGTTAATCGAAGAGAAGCCTTCGAAGTCCGCGTGGCAAAGGCCGGAAGAATGCAAGCTGCTTGCAGGTTCAAAGCGTAGAATAGTTCAGGGTGCTTGGTATTTCGAGTGTTCGCCTTTGGGTGCAAGGCCTCAAAGTTCTAGGTTCAAGGTTCCAGGTCCGGAAATAGGGTAAGGCATGCCGGAAGTCCAACCGCAGCCTGAGAAGCCACCATGAAGGGTCCAGCTTGTGAGGCCCAGGGACCTGAAGCATCCAAACCCTAACACCCTAGATAACGCAAAGCCGTAGATCCTAAACTCTAAAGCCTCAAGCCCTCAAGCCCCGACGCCAGAACCAGGAAACCTCAGGATCTTTTGCCATCCGAGTTTCCATCGGCCTGTCCGGCCTGCGAGGAAGAATAGTGGGGTCGCAGAAAGCCGGAGATCGAGCCCTAGAATCCCAGAAGTTCTGGTTTTATCTTTGTCATGCTTCTTGTCCTCCTTCCCTGGTTATTGTTCGCTGCATCTCCCCGTCGCCAAGGCTGTCCAAGGTTGCAGAATCGTGCAGTAGTAGTCTCACTGTGATGAATCTACCCATCCTCCAGCCCCGAGAAGCCCAACGCCTAGATCTATGTGCGATTTCTCAGCCTAAACCCTCATCCGGAAGCCGCTTCCTGTTTCCTCACGCACCGAAATCCCAAAGCAGGAAATCCCAAAGCATGAACCGGAAGGTAAGGGACCCAAAAGTCTTTTTGTTGGATATACACGTCTGTAAGCCGGGACTTAGCATCCCGAAGGGCCACCTAGTCAATACTGACTATTCTGCGTGTGCAACCCTGTAGGATCAGAGTTGCGCTTTGTTTCTTGACCGGCACCCTCACGACTGCTACTGTGCTACAGCTTAACTGCTCGGTAGGTAGTGATAGTGACCAGAGTCGAGGTAGTTTTGCGGTCCATCAGAGTCCAAGGGAGCCTTCCAGTTTTGGGAGTTGGATTCGAAAGGCGACAAGAAATCCTGACAACAAGCACGCGCACGAATATAAACCCTCAGCCCCGAAATCTTTTCGTTTCTACTTGTGTGCTATTTGTATCTATTTGTCGCCCCTGAAAAGATTAACACTTACAAGAACACTGCTTCTGGCCCCACGTAGCCCCTGATCCGCCTGGGGCTCCCAAGTTCAAGGCTTCGGCAAATTGCGGCATCTAGGCCTTTAGTATGTTTACAGGCTAACCACCCCGCCTTCGAAAGTAAAACTCATCAATTCGCCGTTGGTTCCAGTCGATGAAGCCGATAAAGCCCGACTCCTACGGAGAGATGATTCGCTTGTGATCCTGCACGTCTTTCGAGACTCAGATTCATCGGAGTTTTGTGATAAAGACAAACGGATTTGATTTCAGGGCTCTGGGCGGCCAACCCAGCGATTCTGCGACTCGCCATGTCACGAAGGATGATTCTGCCGCATCCCTGTCTCACACCAGGTGATTCTTATCAGAAAGCCCTGGGCCTGGGCTGAACCGCAAAACCGAGAAAATCTGGAGGGAAGGTTCATTCTCACATCGCCCAGGTCCTCCGGCAGCTGTGGAGCCACGGTTCCGGTGGCCTCTGGGCGCGCACTTTTTTCTCTCTAATAAGACCTACCAGGAATCTCGAACAATGTGCATTAACTGATTGGGCCTGTTGGGTGAACCTCACTTGTGCTCAGGCACCCAAACAGCAACCGCAAGACTGGGATATCCCCAAACCCTCCTTATAAGCCAAGAAAACAGGGATTGAAGCCTGAGTTGACACGAGAATCGGGACTTTCAGATTATTTTTCGGTTACTGAGCCGGGCACGGCCGACGTCCACCGCATGCCCCCGCAAAGCCTTAGTCGGGTTCTTGTTATGCCCAGAGCAGATCAGCCACGAACATGTCAACGCAGCTTTCAATATCTCTGGAGGCAGACGAATTTTGGAAGTAGCCACCGCTTCAACAACTCCCAACTGTTTTCGTCTTCTTCGCAAATAACTCATCCCTAGCAATCCTCAGCCGTAACGCCACCTCTTCCTCCCAAACCCGAAGAGCACCGCACCTGATTTAAGATAGCCCGACAGAAGCTCATCCACGAAATCCCTCCCAGGCGCTCGGCAGGTAGAGCTTCAAATGCCGTAGCACTGCATGGAAGCTTTTCAAGTCAAGGCTGCCCTGGCACCGGAAGTCGCATGCTCCCAAGGCCGAGGGATAGGATTCAAGGACTCGGGATTAGAGGTTGAGGTCCAGGGTAAAAGGTTTCGGGTCTTGGGCTCTTTTGTCGCCTTCGGGCTTGCTTTAGAGGCTGCGCTCGTGGCTGGTTTTTGATGTGGAGGGATGCGTTGGTGGGCGTGGTGTTACTCGCCATTGCGATACCGCTCTTGATGGTGGTGTTCTTTGACGGGATTGGTGGTTGTCGAAGCTGTTTCTGCTGCCGGTGATATCGTTGCTGTTGCTGTTGCTGCTGCCGCTGTTGTTGTCGTCGTCTGTCCGTCCGTTCAGGCAAAGGGGCATCACGTCTGATCTCAGTATGTCTGGGCTGATACTGTCCCCAAACTCCAAAGCAACCAATGCCGAATCTTTTGAACCATCCCGTGACGAAACTCTATGCTCCAAAAAGTTGAAGGGTCTCAAGTAGCCAGGCTGGCATTGTTATTGATGGCGTCCCAGAGCTGGTGGAATTCAAGCGAATTCTCGAGCTCTTGGAAGCCTTGCTGCTCCAAAGCCTCCAGACTTCGGGGGTCTAAGGGCGTCACAGTGACAGCGGAGCACTATTTACAAATGCCATGATGTGATGATCTTGCTGAAAGATACCACCATCTTCGTCATCATTATTCTCATAATGACAATGAGGCAGGATGAGGATGATGGTGATGAGGCGAGGAGGAAGCAGAAGCTGACTGCTTGCAGGCTTGCACTGCCACCTCACGAACTCACTCAAGCCAGGACAACACAAATGATCCTCAGGGCCATGAGTCCAGCCTTTTGCCAACCTCAGAATCAAGTCTTCAGCCGCGATCTCAACACCCAAAAGCCTGAAGCCTGAAACCCTCAGAACCCCCGAAGTTCACAGCCCAGGTCTCAAACATATCCCAGCCGCCCTGGCCCAGAATGCCTTATCCCAGCCTTCTAATAAGAGGTCAGAGCGATAAGCGTTGATGGCTAGTTCAGAGTCTATGCAGCTTTAGGGGTTAAGTTTAGGGCTTAGTGTTTGAGGTATGTACATAGCAAACAGGCATTCCCTGCTACATGCAGCCGCGCGAATCATGAACAACTCGGAGCCTTGCGCAGCTGAACCTTGTCCATGACCATAAGCATATGATCGGACGAGGTCCTGCTACACGCGAGGAAATCCGAAACCTTACAGCTTGAAATTCGGTCCGTCCAAACGGATGTTGGGCTTCGTAAGTCTGTGTAGTCTTAAGACACGTTTATGGCATATAATTTCGATTTTCCATACCTTCGATTTTCCATATTAAGCTACCTACCATAATTCGTATATCTGAAAAGCCTGAAAGGTAATGCACGATCTTGTTCGTCAACAGCACCGCGGCCCAAAACCGCAAAGCTCCACAAGCTGGGCTCGCATGCCTCACAACTCCCCCGCATGCAAGTGCCAGACCCCAAAAGGAGCCTCAATCCCCCGATGCCAGAAGCCAACCAAAGTAAGCCCTATGAAAGCCCAATCCAAACAGAGAACCGGACCCGAAACCCTCTTAATCATTGTAACCCCTAAGATTCTAAGAGTATGAGCTCCCGGTAGGACTCTGAAAACCTCAGGACCCTGTTGAAACCATTAAATACCCCAGCAACCCCAAGATCCAAACAAAACCCCCAAACCCCTAAACCCAATAAAACCCTTATAAATTTATAAATCCTAAACCCAAAAACCCTATAATTTAAAGATCCTCAAAACCCCGCTTCCGTGCCGGGCCCCCGACGTGGAAATGCTGCGCCCGAGCGGCCGGGGCCTCGTCCGACGGCTCAGAAGCAGTTGTCGCGTGTCGAAGCGGCTCTAGACTCTAGTTTGGGATTAGGGGTTGGGGTTCAGGGTTTTAGGATTTGTGAAGGTGGAGTGGGGGCGCTGTGCTTTTTTTGGTTGAGGGTCGGTCTACCTCAGCATCCAGTGTCACAGACTGGCTGAGCCAAATGACAAGACCACCCAACAGTTCATAAACAAGTTTACCAAGTTGCAACAGGTTCCGGATGTTATCGAGAAGGCACAAGTTATGGATCAAGGCTGTACCCTGAGTGCTCCCTGTCAATCCACGGTCTACAAATTAACATTGAGACCCTACTCCTGTGCTCCAGCCAGCATGGGCCTGCAGACTTCCTAGTCCTAGCAGGGACTTAACACAAGAATCTATAGTTACTAACAGGAAAACAGCAAAACATTCACACCATTTTTCGCAACTACAGACTGCCCAAGTTGCAATCATCTCGAATACATAGGAACTGTATGCGACTAACAACCCTTTACCCTGACGCCAATGTTGGGTGTGGAGACTGAGGGTCAGCATTGAACACCTCCTGAACCCTGCGGCCAGGCACGAGAACCTTCAAACCCAGTCCTGAACTCCAAGACACATCTCCGGCTTGGAGGCTGAGGGCATTGAGCAACCGGGACATAAGTAGGCTCATACGTGGATAACCCCAAACTTGAGGCTTGCAACCCGAAATGCGAGTGCTTACAGAGTCGCATGATCTGCCAGAGCCAGAGCCAGGTGACTGATTGATGTCGGTGCTCTCCATAAAGTCATCCACGGTGCCAATCCGCCTCAGTTTCGAGCTTAGCTCTGAGGCCATTCTCTTCCGGCGAATCGATCGCTGCGTGGACGCTAGGAATCCAGATCTCATGAATTTAGGGAATGCAGGGCTATATAGGGTGCGAGGTTTAGGGCTTGTGGGGCTTGGGGCGTGGCATTAGCTAGCAAGGATGGACTGCAAAACAGAACAGGTGACGGCAGATGTGTGCAGGCATGACGTCTCTATGATACACTGATACGGAGCAAATACCATAAATCGCCAGATACTGTAGTCTGATGGATCAAACCCAGCCCTGCCCTGACTGCTATGCAGGTTTGTTGACCTGCTGACGAAATATTCAGAGAGCACACCCATTGTTCTCCTTCGCATCCAGGCTACTGCGCCTTCGGAAAATGACCGCGCACGGCTTTGGTGCAGGTCGAGGCAAATCTGGAAAGAAGGGATGCCCGCTGCCCTCCGACAACCCCGAAAGCTAGAACGCAATATTCGGCTCGAGCCCCAAAACCTCTTAATAAAAGCTAGGACCTCAAGCCATAAAACATAAATTCGAATTGCAAACCCTAAAACCCAAAACAGAAAGCAAGCGTGGCCCTGAGCTCCCCTCGTTTGTACATAGTGGAAGCAGCCCCGAGCTCCACGGCATTTTCTAAGGTACCACCATGCTACCATCCGGGATGTGCGAACGGCAAAAAAAAACTAATGGGTGAATACGGACGATGTGTGAAACAGCTCGATGCAGGAATTCCCCCGTCGACATCACCAGCCCTCAAAGCTCGTGTTTTCTGCGCCGCCGCAGATGTTTGGCAGCCTCGGACGAACTCGATTCCGGGCGACTTGCAAGCCCCAAATCCAACAGACCTGAAGCGATCAAGCTCTGAAGGGCAACGCCACTTCATCATCATCATCATCATGATCATCAACTACTAAGGTTACTACTGCAACGACAAAAATATCATAAAACATACTACTCTACAGATTACTACTACCACCACTACTACCACCACTGCTACTACTACTGCTGCTACTACTACTACTGCTGCTACTACTACTACTACTACGACGACGAGTACTACTACTACTTCCACGACCACGAGCACGACCACGACCACGACTGCTACTACACCATCATCGGATGACAAGGGGTTGCTATTGACTAGGGTGTCTTGCTGACTGAAGGGTACAGAGCTTCCGGTACGGCTGCAGATCTGAGCCCTTCTTACTTCGTGACGGCGTAGTGCCGAGGCTCACCATGCTCCCCCTGAGTCTCCCTTTTAAGCCACGAACATCATGCTTCCTTTGGCCTAGGGCTCAGTCTGACAATAGAACACTCATCATAACGGATAGGACGAACAACTGGGTCCCCGTGTTGCTATGTGTATAGCAGCTTGGCTGCAGACTACCGCTCCCTGTCTTGGAACCTCCCAACCCCGACACCAAAACAGGCAATCCAAAACAAACAGCCCAGAATAAACAACCTGGATCTATCGCTAGCACACGCCGCCTACTTACAAGGAAGACAGGGAAACCGAAAGCACGGCGTCGACCAAAGCCAAAACCCTAAGCAACAACCAGCTCTGCTCCTGAAGCCCAGTGGCTCCAAGGACTGCGCCAGGAAGCGCAGCATGGCCGGCCGGAGAGATGAGCCTGGATACAATTGTAGGGCTTCAGGGTTTTAGGGCTCAGGGCGTAGGATCTGGGGTTTCGGAGTCAGGAGGGCTTGCGACTTAGGGCTTAGGCCTCAGGACTTGGAATTCATGGTTTATGTTTCAGGTGATCGAGCCCTGACACTCCAAATAAACTGGGTATTGTGTAATTGGATGTTGTTCTAAATTAAGGGAGCCATGCCCAGGCATTAGGACAGAGCTTGCGCCCGCCCTTGCGCCGTCTTGCGCGCGCAGGGGATTTCACTCATATCAACATAACCCCTTCACAAACCATAAATTAACATGCATTTCGACTTAGTTTGTATGTTATGTATCTTGCGCCCGCCCTTGCGCGAGCTTGCGCACGCACGGGTTTTTTAACTGTTTTTGCACCACCATGCAAAGCCCTAATGCCGGCCCTACTCTTCCTACAAGAGGCGGGGGTTTAGAACGGCATCCAATTACATTCTTCGATCGGGACAAGGAGCCATAAACAACAAGGTGCAAGTAAGACGAGAACCCCCATATAGGTGTGTGTGTGTGTGCGTGTGTGTGCGTGTGTGTGCGTGTGTGTGCGTGTGTGTGCGTGTGTGTGCGTGTGTGCGTGTGTGGGTGGGTGGGTGTGTGTGTGTGCGTGTGTGCGTGTGTGCGTGTGTGCGTGTGTGCGTGTGTGTGCGTGTGTGTGCGTGTGTGTGTGTGTGTGTGTGCAGCAGACCCTGGTCCCACCGGTACTCTCAAGGCAAGGCTCTTCAATAGCTGAGATGAAATGGCCCTAAAAGCACAGAGCTCCATCTATCTATGCCTCTATGCCCTATATGTGTGGAAGGACCATATTCGTCTTTAAAACTTTCGTGACAACGAACCATAGACTCTTTCTGGGCTCACGCGTTCCTTAGGGTCCGTAGGGTATGTGTCAGGCATGAGTACCGGGACTTCGGAACGAATAGTCGGGGAATGGGCCGTGCGCATCCCATCGTTGCTACTATTTGTCCGCGTTTACCCCGGCCTCACGCCGTCTGCCGTTCGAGTTCAAAGGAGCAATCCGAAAAATGTCTGAGTACGGACCGCATGCTCCAGAAGTGTAGGTTCATGTAACCGAAGATTGTTGTTGGCAGCACGGCACCTGCACGTTAGCCGGCTTCCGGCAACTCATTGGTATCATAGCAAGGAGGCCCAAAGTCGAGTCATGCGCTATAAGCATCGAACAAGCTCGTGTAAGGCGTTACAGGTGTATCTGAATAGAACTCAAAGATGTTTTTGCTCTAAACCCGCTTGATGTATGTTTGTGACAGCGAAAACAAGAGCTCTACCTGATCATCCCGAGCCAAGAAGGAACCTCAAACCTTAAGGGTGATCAGGAACAGGGCTCCAAACTTCGAATCTTGAGGCTCCAAATACAGCTCCAAAGGCCCCTAAACAATGAGACATCCCAGAAGTTCACATCGGAAGCGAGCGACGGGTTGATGAATCCCATGGGATGTGCCCGCCATCCGGCACCTCTCGCGATACTGGAGGCTCAGGAAGTCGAGGTTGTACGAAACCAGACCGTGAACTCGATCCCTCACTATGTCCTGCACTAGAGCCTAGACCCTAAACCCTGTCAATGTTTCTAGTTTGAAGACTGTCGGCACAAGGTGGAGTTTGAGGCCTTCGGCTTTCGGCCTGGATAAACAAGTTCTGCTTGGGAAAACAAGAACGGACTCAGCAGCTCAATCCGAAACCTGAGGACTGAAGCCCTAGCAGACTGCCCAAAGATAAGCTGCACCCTTTGCGATACTTGCGGGAATAAGCACCCCCACCGAGGTGCTATGTATCAGAATTGTGTGATACCCGGTTTTCCAACCTGCTAAAAGGTCTCACGCATGTTCAGCTGTAGGCCGGTAGACAATCCGCCCTCCCCCAGGGCGCCCAAACGAGGCGGTTCTCGGCGGCAGACAAGCCCCGCGCCAGGAGAAACGTATGAGTCATCACCTGCAGAATCGAGATTTCCGCAGGATCTGTGCGAGACATGGGTAGGTACTGGATCGGGTACCGGAACGCACGCAGGTACGAATGGATGAAAGAGTGGCCGGATGGGAGGATGGCTGCGTGGATGTATGGATGCATGTATGCATGCATGCGTTGTGTGCGTGTCTGTGTCTCTGTCTCTGTCTCTGTGTGCGAGGTTGTGTATGTGAGTGTTCCCCGTCTGTCCGCCTGTTGGTGTGTATTTATGTATGTATGTACGTACGTATGTATGTATTTGTGTATGCATGTCTGTATGCATGCATGCATGCATGCATGCTTGTTTGCTTGCTTGCTTGTTCGTCTGTACATACATATTTTGGTTGTATGTATGTAAGAATGTCTCAGTGTGTGCATGTGTGTACATACATATATATATATACACACATAATATATATATATATATACATACATATGCATGCATGCATGCATGCATGCATGCATGCATGCATGCGTGCTTTGATGGATGGAGGGATTGCGGCATGGAGGGAGGGAGAAAGGAAGGGAGGGAGGGAGGGAGGGAGGGAGGAATATCTATGTATGTTTGTAACTGTATGCATGCACGCATGCGTTCCTGTCACCGCGTGTGCGCATATATATATATATATATATTATATATATATATATAATATATATACACACACGTTATACACTCGTATGTATGTGCGCAGACTTGACAAGGCTATAGCTGCCCAGGCGCAGCTAGGAAGGGAAACACCACGGGATCCTTGCTGCCGAAGACGTTGAACCAGGGCGAGACTTCCTGCTACGGGGTCTTGTGGTTTAGGATGCAGGGTTGACAGCAGGGTGTAGCTTTTAGGATTTAGGGTTGAATCGGGGGCTTTGGGGTGTCGAGTGTAGGCTTCAGGGTCTAGGCTTTACTCAGGGTTTGGGTGTGGCTGTCTGTAAGGAAGACGTGGGCAGAGCCGCCATGGGCGTCGCGATCCTGACTTGTAGCTGTACCCAACAATTCAAAACAAGGTGTTTTGATTGGTTTATACACGGGACTCTTTCGGCATCTAGACTACTGCTATACAGCGGTTCGCCATGCCAGGTCGAAAATCCCCTAAACCCCAAACTCCCTGCACTCTCCCTCGTGCATCAAGCCTCAAGACACTGCGGGCAACAGTGTACATCGTTTTGCACCTTCAAATTCGCAAAAAAGCCTCAACGCCGAACATAAATTAGAATGGGCCCTACGAGCACATAGGCATCAAGTCCTTTTGGGATTGTAGGGCTTGGGGCCACGAAGGTCTTTACGGCTTTGGCGACCAAAACTGCAAGTCCCTGCCACGCACCGAAAGGACCACATCAACATAAGCATTTCAATTCTGGCTTGTCAGGGCTCTTTGAACAGGAATTCCAGAAACCTAGCCCGTGACACTCTGATCACTTCCTCGGCATCATTCCCAGGCATGCCAACCAGAAACGGCCAGAGCGTACCCGAGAGCCCCAGGGCTGCCGCGACCTGCTTGGATTTAGGATTGGGGCTTTAGATTTTAGTTTTAAGTTTTCAGCGGATGTCGTAAGGTCTGGACTGGCGGGTTTGGGGTTTGGGGCTCAGGGTTGTTTTTTTGGTTCAGGGTCTAAGTTTCAGGGTATGTAGCTTAGAGTTCGGGAAGACGGAGCTTCAGAGCCTGGACGCAGATTTCGAGGTTTAGGCTACATGTCGATGTGCAGGACGGAGGTCATCACTCCAGCCCCCACCGTCCACCCCAGAGAACCACACGAATATGAATGAAGTCTGAAGCGAAGTCCGGAGCGAGGTCTGAAGCCCTCGCTGGAAAATTTGTGGGTCTCACGAGAGGGATAGTGATGATGCTTAAGTCCCCGTGCTTCGAGTCAAAAACAAATCGACTCCGTAGCCATAAAAACTCATGGATAGCCACTGGCTGCTGTAGGAAAGCAGTGTGAAGCATTTGGGTCACCAGGGCTTCACGGGAAACACAAGTCCAGAGCAAACAATCAGATGATCCTGACCTGGGACGACACACCGGGAGTGCCACTGGAACCCTCAGTGGAGACGGAGTTCATGCTGGCAGCCACAATGGCACCAGCTGATTCCTTGCTTGCTTACTGGCGGTGAAGGCTTTGGAATCCCTCAATGCAGGGCTTTGAGGAGTCAGTATCCTTTCGTGGTAATCCCATGTTCTGCTTCGTATCATGTACAATATCCACCAAAGTCAAGCCCCTGGTTTTTGAGGTCCCTCTATTCGTCCAACAAGAAGTCTCCTAGGTCCGGCAAACCGGCTCACATCGAGACTAAGATGGCTCATTTCAAGGAACTTGGTTTTGGTCTTAGGTATTGAAATCTTATGCTGTTATGCTCTGTGCACATGCGGCTGCCCACGGCATTTAACCTTGTAACCAGTGACCCCAAAGCCTCGGAATCAAGATCGACGGCTCAAGAATCGGGCACCCGCTTGCATAAATTGGTGCAACTCCCGTTACCTTTTAATAACTATGAACGCTTCAGAAAATCAGGAACCCTATCATCGCCCCTGCATATGTGGTAGATGAGGACACCCTCAAAGGTACCCCCAGTTTCTGAAACCCCTAAAAGGAGCCCTCTACCCACAGAATTCCAAGGTCCAAGACTCCCCCCAAACAGCGATGTGGGCAGCGTCGACGCCGAAGCGCTCTGCATTCTTCCGGACGAAACGCACAGCGGCTTTGGCATTGTGCACTGCGTCCCGCACTGCTTGGTTCCTCGGTTCTCTGGGGGTCCCCAAATAAGGGATTCTCTTGGTTGCACCGTTCGCTCCTAAAACGAGGACTCTGAAACAAAGGAAACTAGAGAACTGAACCCGGCTCATGAACAAACCGAAGTTGGCTCAGCCGTGATCCTGAGAACCACCAACACAATACACAATTAGCGAGTCTAATCTCAAGTCATGAACCGTAAAAACATCTTAGATCCTCAATACTAAGCCGAAAAACGCAACAAAATACAAAACATGCCGTAAAATATCGTAAAATTGTATCCCGAATCCTAAACCTCACTTCCTCATCCCTACAAAAAAAGTCAGCCTCCAATCTACATCATCAACTCTCTACACCCAAGAAGATCCGACCGGGAGAAGGTCCGGGTGGCTCGGCGAGATAGCTGTCGGACTCCTGAGTCGGCTCCCGTCAAGTCGGGGTTTCAGTGCTTACGGTTTTTCAAGGAGTGAGGCTCCAGGGCTTCAGCTGTCAGTCTCGGTCGGGTTCTGGGGTTGACTGTGGTTGAGCAGGTACAGAGGGACCGAGGGCAGGTAACACTAAGGAAAAGGAAGAAAAAAACAAACTAACATTGAAATAAAAAGCCATGCAATTGTGCAAATAGCATAGGCAGTTGGTTCAAGCCTTTACAACTTTGGAAGATGTTTATCCATGGCCGAGGCACCAACTGGTAGTCGATACTGAAGGCCACGAAGCCCGAACTTGCAAAGAAGTAGGCCTCATCCACGACAGGGCCTGAATTCTTGCTACCAGCCATGAAGTTTCCGCCGTGAATCCTTGGCTGATGTGGGGTCCAGATGCTCGGAACCGGAAGAGGGCTCTGTAACAGCACTACACTTTGAACCCCAACTCTTGGAGTCTCTGCCTTCCAAACATATCTGCACAACCCTGAAACCGTAAGCCCTGGAATAACATCCTCTTGACTCTTGACCCCAAGCCCGAGCTTTTTAGAACCCTGTAACCCCTGGAGTAATAATTATCCTCCAAACTCACGGCTTCCCGAAAAAGATTTGATATCTGCACAACCCTAAACCCTAAAATTGCAAGTACCTCAGACCCAGAACAACACGAATAAAGAAAAACAATGAGAACAATAACACTAGTGCCTTCGGTAGAACAAAACTGAAAAATGCCTTCAGGGGAATACCGAGACAATACGATCCCAGGAACATGATGATTGCCGGAGATGTCCCATTGTCCAGGGGCTTGTCGGCAGCGTAGACATCCAAGAGGAGCTCGCTGCCAGCTGCCTTTTGTGTACGGTTGGGGTTCGGGAGTTCAGTTAGGGTTGACAGGAGTCTAGGGGGGCCTTGCAGAAGTTTAGTCCTCACTTGTGGAAGTAGCTGTTTGGAGAAGGGACCTATGCCTAGTGGAGTTTGCAACGTCGTGAAAGGCCAGTGAGGCAAGTACAAGCATGACATAGCCCATACCTGCCTGGCCGTAGACAACGTCGTGTGTCAAACGAATTACATCCGCAGAGACGTTCTCCTTGCAGAAACATGCCGCGCAAGCCTGAGGAAGGGCTTCAAGCAGAGGTTGACCCGAACATACGAGTGTGGGACTAGCACTAGAACTCTCAACCCGGCTTCTTTCAACCCAACTCCGTGCACAAAGGATCCCTCCTCGCGAACAGGCACTAATCGTCCCGATCGTCTCGACCTGTTCCTATGAGTCATGTACATCGTTGTCAACTCTTCTTGAACAACTGGGCTCCAGGTAGGTTGATAAACCAACCCATGCTATCAGAAGCGCTTAGTAGACATTGGGGCGTCTTGGGTTCAACGTACTGCAACATCACAATGCCTGCTGCAATGACTATACGATTTTGATACTTATATGACCAGTATGACGACTCTAAACGTTCTGCTCGACGTTGGTTTGCTGCTATGGCTGCCATGGTCCACCAAAGCCTGGGACCTTGGCAAGGAACTTAGGCGTCAAGTTACAATATTCAGGAAAGCATGTATTCAGCATGAAGAGTTATCTTAGTAGCCTAGATTCAAATCCTTCACAAGACCCCTGTAAAATCCTTGGCTAACTCTATTCAGTTCCGCCCCATCCCAGCCTGAAAGGAGGCTACGCTGTGACCCGGTGGGAAGGCGTGAATCATCAGGAAGACCGCAGTGCAACCCACCTTTAGAGTTTGATTAGGAAAATTTAAGGCATTTGATGGCTTTGGGTTTAGGGCTGTTGGGATGCGTTGGTATTTGCTGGGGTCAATTCCTTAATTAGGGCATGAAGATCTACGTTCTCAGATCTAAGGTTGAATTTTAGGCTTCTGGAATTTCGCTGTTAATTACCCTTTGAAGCAATATCGCAATTCACCCAAAGATTCCGGAGATTTTGCCAAGGACGGGGCGGGATTGGGTGTTCAAAGCGGCTTGACAGCTTCATAGCGACCAAGTGGCCAGGCAACTGCAGCAGATTGCTCCTGGCTTTAGGGTTCATGGTTTGTCCTTGGGGTTTGGGGTTCAGGTCTGCGGTCTACGCTCCATGCTTTGGGGCCTGGGGAATCGTTTGGCTCGGCACTTGCCAAGGAAAACTGAGAGGATCTAAACTCACTAAAAGTCACTATACGGGGGGGGGTGGTGTTGGTAACACTACCAGAATTACATCCTCAGTAGTTCCAAGAGAATGACTATCTTGACAAAGAAGACTCATCTCTGACAAGTCGTATTGCACACTAGCCCCGGTGCACGAAGCCTTAGCCCAAAGCCGTGAACCTAAAGCCGGCTGCCGAGTGCAGGCAGGTTGCCGGAGATGACATAGAACCACCTGGAACAAAGCAGAAACCGTTTAGGGACGTACAGTACGGCTGCTGAGAACAATAGCCTAGCAGCAGCTAGAGATTCAACAGTAGCCAAAACCAATAAGGATCGCGGCAATAGCCATCATCCCGCAGGGCCAAGTGGAATTCGGGTGCATGACACTGAAGATATCTAAAGGAAACTTGAGACTTACGATACGAGTGCCATTGCTGTTGTTGTTGTTGTTGATGATGTTGTTGTTGCTGTTGCTGTTGCTGTTGTGGCTGTGGTTGTGGTTGTGGTAGCCTTCTTCCTCGCCACATGAAGGCCACAAACCCTCCAGGCCTCCAAGCCTTGCGCTTTCGAGGCGAGGCATGCAACCCCTTGGAGCGCAGGCCATTTCTTGTTCTTGGACGAAATCAGGCATTCTCCATAAGAAGGGCCTGCTACGAGAAGGCAAGTAAATAGTGTCAACACCGAATGAACCCTGATGGAACCTCTGCAGGAAGCCTTATTGAAACCTTGATAGGAACCATGAAACGCTGCATGCCTTCTGAGGCACCAGCGCGATCCATTTAACTATGAGGATGGTGTTCGGAAGAAGGGGTGTTACGAAGAAGGAGACTGGCGATGGTAATGCGAACTTCATCATCTGACGAGGACAAGGTGGCACGGAACATCGATTAGGAGTACAGCTGTGTGCTTAAAGTGTGTCCATGTCTGCATGCCTCGTTCATTGCGGTATACATCTTGGGTCGCATGCTTTTGGTGCATCGTGATGCTCGCTAATTAAACCACCATCAGTGTGGTGCAGAAACATACCAAACAGGATGCAAGGGCTGACGTTCATGCACCGAGACCCCTCAATGCAGATTTCGATTCTGGCCCGCACAAACTGCCTGACGCGAACTTAAACCTTCGGCCAAGCTTTTCCGCAGTGCGGCCTCCGCACGCTCAATCTCTACGGCAATCCGCCCGATCTCTGCTACCTCCTCGTCGCCAGCTCCGATAACCTTCAGGGGCCCAGAAATTACCGGGCTCAACACGCAAGGTTAAGGGTTTATGATATGCTTCCAGGCTGGCTATACCAGGTACACGAATCCTCCAATTGCGATTATGGTGACCCTGTGACAGGGCATCAGGATACTGGATCGAACTTGTTGTGGTTCACGTACATGATAGAGTGCCCCTTCTTTCCAACATGAACAGCCCCCCTGCAGGCATAGTGGTTATCCTGTGCTTCACAACGACTGTTCTATGCCGTCAACGTAACATAGCTAACCCTGAACCCAACACTACACCCTAAGACCCGAAGCCCTGGAACTCCCTACGCCCTAAACCCCAAACCTCCAGAAAGTCTCAAATCGCAAGCTGCAATGGGCCTGCTGGTCTTCAGCAGACGAATGGAGAATGCTCCGGGCTTCCGCTGTACGCGGAAGGCAACACAGAAGCCTCAATCTGTTGAGCTCTTCAAGTCTTGATTTAAGCTCTTTTCTTTTAGGGCATTTCACGGTCACAGTAGGGTTAGAGCTCTACAGCGGTTTTAAATATGAGGGCTGTTCGATTCAGGGCAAACTGGGCCGGGCCATCTTTCCCAGCCTTTTCATACTCGTCGTATTTCTGGCTCGGAGCGGTTGCGATTTAGTTCGCATGGCCACGGAGGAGCAAGGGAATGGGTAAGCCTCCTAGAATAAACGCATGGACATGAAAGCCCTTATTCCTAAACCCTGAACCCCCAGTGATAAACCACCTGCTTCGGAGGGACGGCACGGCTGTGGCGGCAGAGGAGATGCTAAGCACACAGTTGGTGCAAAGAAAGTACCACACGAACTTCCACCCGGACTCCTCAGTTCGATGAGGGTTTGCGGTACTTCTGATGCTTTGGGTACTTCGGGTTCAGGATGGTGTCGGACAGGCCTACTCTCGTAACAGGAAGCTGCAGGGCGTCCTCCACCAGCAGAGAAAACGACAGCACTTAAACTCTATACGATCCAAAGCTACTTGTGGCTCAACTACTACATTACCTGCACTGTTATTCCTCTGAAGTCTTCTGGAGTAGGCAGGCATCCATTTCGTGTTTCATGTAGCTCTACATCACAAGAACTGACCAGAACACCTACATCTCAAGGGTCGATTCACATTGACTGAAGCCTCCACCTGATGCATCCGGACGGGATGTCATCTGCCAAGCAATACGATCTTCACCCGTTTCACAGCCGGCTTCATCTCCACAAGCTGTCAGATGCATCCGTCCAAGAGACACCTAACTCTTGAACCCGAACTAAGCCCTGAACCCCAAACCCGTCCAAGATTCAATGCGGTGATCGGCGTCGGCCAGAAGCGTTGAGGCCGCATAAACTAGGCCTGCCGACATTCCGAGACCTTGGCATCTTGCTTCTCTACGTCTAGGATCTAGAGTCTTTCGGGACGACAGGGGTAGAAGCGAACTGCCAAACCTAGAATCTGACCTGGCACTACTGCTCCTCGTAAAAGTATATACCCCTACGAGTAATAATAAATTTCTCCGACTAGTTACGAGCCACTGTTCCGCCGTTTCGTCTATTTGCTGGTCTCTGCGCCAGCTCTGAGCTCCTGGACTGCTCTGACCCCCGAGCTGCCAGAGATACCCCAAATCCAGTGAGAATGCTAAAGGTCGCAGGGCTTCGAGTCTTGGCATTGGGAAAAGTAGTCAGCATAGAAAAGGATTGGTAGTAAGCACAATAAGAGGGTAGATTCTAGTGGTACAACTCATGCTGTCCCCACAGTCAACCAAGCTGCAATGGCAACAGGTGCTTTACTTTGCACATGCAGCGCTGTAGTATTGATCATAGCAGGGGCACAGTGCACCTCGCCGGACCTAGCCGTGCCCCAAGCTGCAGAACCCGAGCCCACTTCAAATTCGCAATGGAACGTCGCAAGATGTATCCTATACACACTTCTCAACGCTGTCCGCTTGTTTCCTCGACCCTCAACCGCAAGCCTAATGGCTTCTGAACTCCTCTTAGTCATGATGAACGTCTCGAAGCCACCTAGCAAAGCTTCGCCAGCAGTCCAGGTGGCATACAGGGCCTGCAAAAAGACGAAACCAAGGATTCAGGGTTTAGGAATTCAGATACAGGCCTTCGGGTTTAATCTACAAGTCAGGGAAGAGGGAGGGATCGGAAGAGCTTGAGGTTTAAATACGGTTATTCGTCATACACAACCACGTATACGGCTCTATCGTCTCGGCATCTACATATGTTACACGAATGTCACGTAAACGTCCAGTTAAGGGGTAAACTGATAGCTAGAGAGTACTACGCACAAGCAGCAAGTGCTGCGCAGCAAACCTCTCATGCTATGAAACAGTTAGGCCGGAATCCGTTTAGAATGCAGTGGAGTCCCAGATGTTGGGCTAGCGGCCGTGTTTAGGCATTTTTGGGCCTGGGGCACAGGAGCGCAAGCTGAAGACATGCAAGTCGATCCAGGCGATTCCATTTTTTGCGTCTTCTGCGGCTGACAGCTCCAAACAGTTCAAGCACGTAGTCGTGTTCTGGCATCACCTCCTCGGACCCCCTTCTGTACAAAGGGTGAGGCGGCGGACTCTGCCAGTGGAAGTGGGGCGAGTACCTCGCCCTGAACGCGTGAAGCAGCCCCAGTATAGCCTGGGTGTTCACAGGTCCTCCACTTGCCATATGGGGGGCAGATTAGAAACCGAAATGGTAGCCCTAAACCCACGAAAACAAACCCTGCAGGGTCTAAGCCGAGGTCGATCTCAAGTGCTCAGTGATCAAGACGTCCAAAAACAGTCAAGAAAGGCTCTGCATCTCTAAGCTACAGAGGGCATTGACACTGCCGCCATCATCTCATACAAACCAACCTGGTGCGACTGTGTATCCTGCTTGTTTTGTCCGGACTTGGGACAAAAGATGTTGACCGGAGTTTGAAGTCAACAATCTCCCCAAAGAGCACAATGCGAATCCGAAACGGACCCTTAAGCCTCACGAAAAACGAGCCCCAACCGTAGGCGCACTGAGCAAAAGGCCCCGTTAACATTTCCCTTAAGAAACCTCCAAACAAAGCTTGGCAGTGAAGTCTAAGTCCCAGACTCTAGAAAGTTGAACACTAAACTCAACAGGGCCAGAATTCGCTACTCCAAACAAATTCCAAAATTCCGAGTCCTGGAGCATCTCCTGGTTGCTCTCAGGCAGTCGATGCTTCACCCGGCGAAGTTTCTCCTGCCAGCCCATCAGTTTGATGAGCTGGAGGAAGGTCCTCAGCTCTTTTGTTGTGGAGACGTTTTCTCGCTGAAGCTTGAAGGGTTTTCTAGTGTGTTTGAGGGATTTGGTTGGGCTTGTTTTCGGAGTTCAGCTGCTTCGAAGCAATCTTTCATCTTAGAGGCTTCGCTTCAAAAAACAAGAGCCAAGGGTCTCATCACAAGTCCTCTCGCCAGACCACACATCGCGCATGGCATGTGGACCATAGTCGACGCCCAAGTCCTGCCCAACCTGTTCTGCTTCTGCCGAACATGGTGATGTTATGATGACTATGATAGTGACGATGATGATGATGATGATGAAGATGAAGAAAGGAAGATGAATATGATGATGGTGATGATGATGATGCTGGAAAGAAAGATGAATATTATGATGGTGATGATGATGATGATAATGAGGGTGATGGTGATGAGGATGATGTGGTGGTGGTGGTGGTGGTGGTGG
>BGNK01005545.1:0-37178 GCA_003297005.1 Symbiodinium sp. clade A Y106
CGTTTTTTCCGGAAGGTGCGTTTTTGGTCACGTTTTTCTTCACCTTTTCTGCACGTTTTTTGGCACGTGGCTTCTTAGGCTTCCCCGGGGTTCCTTACCTTTTTCTTCAGGTTTTTTCTATAATATGGGTTATAGGGGCACTTAGAGGATCATGGGATGTAGTAACTAGGGTTATAAATAAGGTAACTATAATTATAACTGCTTAAAACCCCAATTAAGGTACTTATAACCTTACTTACTAAGTCCCATGATCCTCCAAGTAGAACCCTAGAATTCTAGAGCTTGGAGGCTCCAGGTCTACAACCCTTCAACACGGAATCGAAGTCCCGATTGCTGAGGAACAAAATCCCGCAGCACTGAAGCCGGTGGGTTTAGGGATCAAGTTCAGAGCCTCGGTTGAAAGTCTTGGCTGTGGGGCTTAGGGTTTAGGGTTGCAGGGTCTGTGGTAGAGGTTTTAGGGTTTGGGAATCCCAGCGTTTACGATTTTGAGTTTGAGGTCTAGGGTGGGCTTGACACGTTGCCTTCCCACCTCCTCCAACCCAAAACGCAGACCAGAGCAGCAGAGTGTAAACACGAAACACAACAGGCTGCACACACTTCAACCCTAAACCCCATACCCCTAATCCCTAAACCCTATACCCTAAATCCGAAACCCTAAACCCTATACCCTAAACCCTAAATCCGAAACCCTGTCCCCTGCGAGAGCCTTGAGGGGCTTGTGGATTCCACCGCCCTTGAAGAAGAAGTTCATGACTTTTTCGCCAACTGCCGACGATTCTTCACGAGCTCCGGGTTTTGGGTTCAGGGCCCCAAAAAAGCCGGACTCACGATTCGACACAGGGTTTGGGGTTGGGTGTGGACTACACTAGTCTTCTGCTGTACCAATATCAGGGAACCTCAAGGACTACTACTATGCAGGCCCCGCTCTGAGCTCTAAACCCTAAACCCTAAACCCTTTGAGTCCCGAGCCCTAAACCCGAAACCGATGTCCGCTTTACGGTGAGGCTTGGGGTTCTTAAGGCGAGGCACGGGAAGGGCCCTTAACTACCGGAACAGAGTCTTGGGTAGGATTCTTTTGTTATAACCATAAAAGGGCGACGAGGCGATAGCAGTACTATGGTTGGTGATATAAATCCTGCATTACCCATATAAGAAGGAATATACCATAGTTCCCATAGTCTAGGGTCATTATGGTAATGCAGGGATGTAGATCATCAACCGTAGTTATTCAGTCTCAGGATTAGGACTATGTGGGCCTCCATGAGGACTAAGACGGTAGACCGAAATAGATGACGGGGCCGCCATGGACCCCAAGCCCTAAGCCCAGAACCTCAAACCCAGAAGCCAAGCCCAAAAACCTCCCAATCCTAAGCCATGAAAACTTAAATCCTGCAACCTATTCCAACAGGACTTTGAAAGTTTTGCGTTCAGGGTTCGAATTAGGTGACAAGGGGGAGAGTAAAGCACCTAAACCCTAAACCCCAAACCCTAAACCCCTAAACCCCTAAACCCTGAACCTTAAACCGTAAACCCCTAAACCCTCAACCCTAAACCTTAAACCCCACACCCCAACCCCCAAACCCAAACCAAGCCAAAACATGGAGGTCTGGAAGTTCCCTGAAAGAATCATCGGAAATCCTACGGTCGGGGCCTTCATAGTTAGAATAAGGTGTTGGGCTCCTTTAGTATGGATATAGTAAGGAACCCTAGGGAATAAGTTGGTAGTTATTTAGGCTTCTATAGTACTTAAAGCAAACTTTGCGAGGAAGATCCATTCCAAACACCGTTTTAGACCTTTTGGCCTTTGGCTTAGAAGACTGGAGGATTAAGGTCTAAGTCAGTGTAGGGTTTTGGACCATAACAATATACCGTGGAAACCGAAGTCAGAAGACTGCAAACCTCGCAGATCCAGGCTCCCGCGCATGTGGGCTCTTTCATCTCATAGTAGTTCGGGTTACCTTTGTGCTCCCACACCCCTACCTTAACCTTCCAAAAACCTCACTTTTTGTAGGTTCTTGTCATACACCCTTTTGTAGATTTGAAAGGGACCCTAGAAAAAGTTGGTTTTGGTGGGTTAAGGTAGGGTACGCGAACGGCTCATCTGGCAGATGAGGTCTTTGGGGGCCTTCACAGATCCAACTTCCCTTGAGTTGCAACGAGGGGGCCTGATACTGTTGATGGACAAAATCCTGCATTACTTTAAGTACCCTAAACTATGGGGATTATGGTATATTCCTTATAATGGGTCATGCAGGATTTTGTCCATCAACCGTATCAAGGCCCGGCTGGGTGGTCTAAGTATTCTGAACCTCCAAGTACTTCGCCGTGCATGTGACTCTGAAACTGCTTGATGCCGGAAACCCTAAACCCTAAACCCTAAACCGTAGAGACTAAACTCCAAAACCCTAAACCCTAAACCCTAGAGACTAAACTCCAAAACCCTAAACCCTAGAGACTAAACTCCAAAACCCTAAACCCTAAATCCTTCAGACTAAACTCCAAAACCCTAAACCCTAGAGACTAAACTCCAAAACCCTAAACCCTAAACCCTGACCAGTAAACTCCTAAACCCTCAACCCCCAAAGCCGAAACCCCTGAACTCTAGCTCCGAAAACCTAAACGACAAAAATCCAGAAAACCCGGTTCCAAACTCCAGGCTCTTAGCCTGTCTTCTAGCCTCCTACCTCTATCTGCTGACTTGCGGAGGCCTGCATTGTCTCTAGTGACTATAGGGATTAGGGTTTAGGGTTTAGGGTTTAGACTCTAGTGGCCCCAAAATATGAGATTACCGTCGTTTCCGTATCTGGTATCATCTGGCCATCAACAATCTCAATATTTGGGTGAGCTGGCATCAGAAATTGTCGTTAAGAAAAGCGTGGATCCCGAAAAGGGATTTGAGGTGTTGAGTGCACCAAACCTTGGTGGGCCATGTCCGAAAGACCCGTTTTAGTTTTGCTTGCATGAGTGTAAAGACCATAAACCCTTCGTCCTAAACCGTAACCCATACCTTCAATCCTAAACTCTCCGCAATTTCTTCGTGCATGCCTCCACGAAGGCAGGTTTTGAGTTTTTGAGAGGCTTCAGGTACATGATTCAATGCCAAACCCCAAGCATGAAGTCCCCCTAAACCCTAAACCGTAAACCAAGCACAAAAACCGTCCAAACGAAAGCACACTTGTCTCAGCACGTTTTTGGGGTTTAGGGTTTGGGGGCTTTGGTTGCTCTCTGTTGTTGGCGTTTGGTGTTTTGGGAATTTGGTGCTTGGTGTTGTTGGGCTTTCTGGTTCCAAGAAACAGACCAGGAATCCCTATGGCTTAAGGGTATCTGCTTGTTGGTTGTGGACTTCGGAAAGGATTACATCCTGAACCCTAAAACTCAAAACCCCAAACCCAAAATGATGATCTACGGTGGCAAAAAGTGAAGAAATCAGCTCTTGACTCATGCCCTAAACCCTAAACCCAAAGTCTAGGTTCTTGGACCAGGTGCCCAGTTCCTTGCATGCCACATACACCACCTGCCATGGCAGCTCAAAATGCTCTTGGGGGTTTTAGGGCTTAAGGGGTTCTGTAAGGGGCTTTTGCTGCGGAAGCTCCCCTAAACCCTAAACTCAAAGCCCCTCAACCCTAAACCCCAAACCCTAAACTCAAAACCCCTAAAACCCTAAACCCTAAACCCTTGCACAACCCTAAACCCTGAACTCAACCCCTAAACCCTAAACCCTAAATAGACCTCCTAGGCTTTCAGGTGCTTCTTATTTCTGGGCTTAGGGCTCGGAACTCCTAGGCTTCAGGGCTTCTGGCGACCATAGGCCCTGCTTCGACCCTAAATCGCCTACCTTTTTCAAGACTTCTATAAGGAAATCATAACAAGGTTCTATAAGGAAATCATAACAAGGAACCCTGAAATGGTAGGCTTTTACGGTCCAGGTAATAGTTGGATCTGAAGAAATAAGCACTGGTACACTCTTGATAGACACCTTACAGTTTGGAAGGGGACTGAGCATACATGTAGGTCATAGTATCTGCATCAGTCTTGCTAAGACCCCCGCATCTTAAAGTGAGTTTTGCTTTTAAGCAATGCTTCCATCCTAGACCCTAAACGGTTTAGGGTTTAGGGTTTGGAGGCGGTTCAGAGTACACTACGCCATGGTGAGTTGCTCTTGTTGCTGAACCTCGTATTAATCACCCCGGTAAAGTTCATCACACAGGGCGGAGATATGATAGCACACTCCCGAAAGTTCGTCAAAAACAGAAACTACTATTCCTGAACATGCTGCAGCACTTTCGCTGGCAACACCGTCGTGCTGCTCTGACAGGGCATGGTGTGGGTCGAACACGGAACTCACAACGCAAAGGCAAGACTCTGATTCACTACTAAACAATCCTTCTCAGAGCTCCTCTATCCCCTAATTACGAAATCCTCCTCAAATCGGAATCGGTGTCGGTAAGAAGGGACCCACCTAAGATACAACCCTACACACGACCCCATTCAAGCTCTTAAAACAGAGCGCCGAGCCCCCTAATACAGGGGCCTTTGATAATTAGAATAGGGTTCCTTTAAAGGGGTCTATAAGGGCTACTATAAGGCTATTATGAGGATTTAATATAGGGCCTTAATAATTAGAATAGGGTTTGGGGACCAGTTTTGGGATATAGTGTACTATAGTTATATTAGGGAACCCCCAAAATAGCGTAAGTGATTATTAAGGCCTCTATATTAAACCTCAAGAGTCAAAAGGATTGGACATGGGGTTTGGAGTCATTATACTGCAAACAGAAGGTGGGGCGTTATTAGGGTTTAGGGGTTTAGGGTTTTAAGGGGTTTAGGGTTTAGGGTTTAGGGTTTTTTGGAAAACCCACGAAACACCCTATGCAGAAATGAAGAAAGAACATCCCTACACCGCAAAACCTAAGCCCTAAACTCCTGTAATCCCGAAAGGTTGTGAACCCTATAGACACCCAGAAAGCTCACTCTATAACCACCACGAAAACTCCTGCGAAACATGTCCAACAAAACTGAGAAAAATTAAAAAGACATACTGAAGTTCTAACAAACTCCGAAGCCCTTAATCCTCAAACCCCAAACCCTTCACAAGCAACTCCAAAAACCCCTAAAACTCTTTAACAGCAAGGATCCGAAACCCTAAATCCCCCAGCCCTAAACCCTCTGAAGCCCTAAACCCCAAACCCCTTAACCCGAAACTCCCTAAACTCCTAAGTCCTACACCTCCAAAACCCTAAACTCTAAACCCTTAACACAAAAAGAAACGCAAAACAAAAAAAAAACGCGCCTACACCCTGAACCCCTAAACCCCTAAAACATACAGAAATGCGCCTTGCAGGTGCAGTCCTCACCCGCTGTGGCGACCTCGAAGTTGTCGCCTAAGTCGGGTGTCTTCAGGGAGCCACGGTTTAGGGTTTAGGGCTTTAGGGGTTTAGGGTTGGGGGGTTTGGGTTTCGTGGGGTGGTCTTAGCTTCATACGGGTTTGAGAGGTCTTCGAAAATTTCTGCATGTAGGAAGGGTTCTCGCGGTTTTTTGATGAGGCTTTGACGACTGTCCGATGGGGGATTGAAGGTTAATGGAGGTTTATAAGGTTTTGGGTATTGCGCGGGTCATCAAGGGGATAGGAGAGCTTTACGAGCTTCTGGCTATCACTTGATTAGGGTTTAGGATTTAGGGTTCGAGCCCTATCTACGACCTGAAGGTTGCTAGTAGATCATGGTACAGAAGACGGATTACTGTAGGGTTTTAGGGTTTTGGTGTTTAGGATTTTGGCGTTTCGGGTTCAGGGATGGCAAAAGTATGACATATATTCTTGGACTTTGTTCTAGGTTCGACGGGCATCCTTTTCCCCACTTCTACTCAATCTGCATTGGGTCAGAATACAAAGGGCACAGAGCTACTGCTGGGGAAGTTGGTCTCCTGAGCACTTCTAGAACCTTTCAAAGGAGCCCTAGAGAACCTTCCCAGAGAGCCCAATACTCCTTAATTAAGGAATATACCTTAAATCATAAGGGGGTTCAGATTATGATTTAAGCTATATTCCTTAATTAAGGGGTATTGGGCTCTCTGGGTTTGAAAGAACCCCTAGAAAACCTTTTTGAATCCCTGACTGAACCCTTACAGAACCCTTGTAGAAGCCTTTCATGAGCCCTTTAAACACCCTTAGGGAGCCTGTACAGAAACCCTTGGTGGACCTCCACAATTCAGCGTTTCGGGTTTAGGGATCTAGGGTTTGAGGGATTTAGGGTTTAGGGGGATTAGAACAACCGTTAAAAGCACCCTTTGCAGAAACCCTGAGAAACCCTCCAAAGAGCCCTCCAAACTTTAAATACGGAAAACTTGAGTGAACCCTTCAATTAGCTCTTTTTTGGGGCTCCTGTAAGGGCTCCTCTAAGGTCTCCTTTAAGGGTTCCTTTCAGGGCTCCTAAATGGGCTCCCCCCCATCGAACCTCCGCTGGTCTGAGGCGTCGGCCGGAGTTCTCAGGACCCTTGTAGAGCGCCCCAACAGAAAGATCCTCAGGGTGTTACGGCTGATGGACAAAATCCTGCATTACTTTAAGTACCCTAAACTATGGGAATTATGGTATATTCCTTATGATGGGTCATGCAGGATTTTGTCCATCAACCGTATTATAGGGAATTAGGATTTAAGATTCACCCTAAACCCTAAGCCGTAAACCCTGACCCCTTCAGCCTTCCGGCCTTACTTTTTAGGTTTCAGGGGTTAGGGTTTTGGATTTAAGGCTGCGGGTTAGTCCCGAAGACGACCAGAAAAGCCCCGGCACCCAGAAGCTCTGCTACCACAGGGTTTTTATAAGAAGGGCTCTTTCAAGGACTACAGCTTCAGATCTAGAGGGATCCTCCAGCGGTTTTGGAGTCTATCGCCTATCGCCGTCATGACTATCACCATTGCACTCATCACTAATCACTGGCCGACAAAGTACCAGCACCTACTCCTTGGAGATTTCCACTACCACGATGGTTCTCTTCAAAAGCGCGCACACACATGGGTAGTTGTCAAAATAGGGGTCCCTTTTTGGGTACCCTAATTAATAGGTGCCGTATTATACTAGGGACCCAAAAAGGGACCATAATTTTGACAACCCCTCACATGGTACCTTTGTTAATTGCATCCCTTGTGCCCAGAGCAGTGACTGGAGATCTTCTGTGCCGGTCTGAGTAATTCTGTAGTAGTCACTGTATTGGGAGTTTCCGAAAACAGGGGACCCCAATATAGCACCCTAAATAGTAGGATCCTGATTATAAGGACCCCAAATAAGGTACCCCTAATTTTTGGAAACTCCCGTATAACTATGCTATGCATACCCCCCAAAGCCCTGCTGTAGTTGGAAAGCATGAGAACCCGTATGTTATGATTCGATCGGGCTCAGGCCAGTGTGGGGTTTTCGGTCTCCTGGGGGATTTTTAGGGTTGCGGATGTAGGGGTGGGCCACGGCAACTACGGTGATTGTCTTCTGTACCCGCAACGTTTCAGGCAGAGTCGCCGGAATCCTATCGCATAGCACACCATTTATCCCTAAACCCCAACCCCAAAACCTAAACTTCAACTGTGCGGAGCTGCATTGATCGCACCATCGTGGAGCTTGTTAAGACAACGGTAAGAGCAGTTGATGGTTGCTTGCTCACCTCCGGCAGTTTCCAGGGGACTCGGTTCAGGGTTTAGGACTGTTGAGACTAATTAAGAGCTTCTGAACCAACCTACATGGTTCCAAGCAATGCTTCCTTAGCCCGCCTGAAGCCTAGGGTGTAGTGTAGAGTTTCACCCTTGTTCCTTGTTGTTCAGTTTTAACAAGGACCCTACCTACTTCATGGTTGGAATAATATGGAAATCGAACTGTCTACTCCTTATCGGGCTTAGGTGACAAAGCTACGATCACTTGCGCATGAGTTACTGGGCTTTTAAGTAACCAGGGAGAAGAAAGTACCAACTTTTATTTCATAAGGGTTCCTTTAAGAAAAAAGTATTAAAGTATGGTACTCCAAAGCCCAGGTTACCACTCAGGGATCTGGCGCAAGCTCTGGGATCGTATTTCGATGTGCTGGAGCCTCAGAGTCCTACTGTTGATGGACTCCTGCATGACCCTAAGGACCCTAAACTATGGGAATTATGGTATATTCCTTATAGGGTTTAGGGTTTAGGGTTTAGGGTCTAAGGACCCTAAACTATGGGAATTATGGTATATTCCTTATAATGGGTAATGCAGGATTTTGTCCATCAACCGTAGGGGCTTAGTGTTTAGGGGTTTAGGGTTTAAGGGTTACTTAGAGTCGTAGGGGTTTAGGATGGTTGAGGGTTTAGCGTTTTTACGGTTTAGGTTCTAGGGTATAAGCTCTAACCAGAATCTCAAGATTCTGTCTGTCAACATGGTTTGGGATTTTAAGTTGCATACGGGTTCTATAGGCTTCAACTTCAACGATCCACAAGCTCGCCCACGAAAGGAAATCAATTCCGAAAAAGGCCGAGCATGAGCAAACTCCTCATCGCCGACGACACTCGAGGACTCAGATTGCAGCCCTAACAAGCCAACTGCCTCCTTGAAAAACCATCAAACTCCAAAATCTAAACCTGACCTCAAACCTGAAGGCCAAAACTGTGAACCCCTGCAGTGACCCTTATAGTTACACTTACACAACCCTGATCAAATCCCTAGAACACCTAAACAGCAGGCACACACCCGAAACCTTCAACCTTGACCCTTAAACCCGGTTTAGGGTTTAGGGCTTTTGGGGTTTAGGGTTTAGGGTTTTTGGGGTTTAGGGTTTAGGGTTTAGGGTTGTTGGGGTTTAGGGTTTAGGGTTTTTGGGGTTTTGGGGGTTTAGGGTTTAGGGGCAAACCCTAAACGATGAGAACTCATGGGTGCAAAGCCTTCTTCTCCTTCGTAAAGATTCAGAAGATAGAAGTCACCATGTGCATTCCTCAGGCTCAGGGCACCGAGGCTTCGGGTTTGGGTTTCTTTGTTTAGCATAATGGGTACACAGACCACGGAGGAGGTCTTTGTGCACAGAACTTGCGATTTCAACAACTACAGCCTCCGGTGTTGAGGCAGTAGTTGCAAAAGAACTCTTTGCTTCCAAAGCTTTGGGTCTACCTAGAGTTTAGGGTTTAGGGTTTAGGGTTTTTTTTAAGCACCTTTTTCCACCTGCACAAAGCGAGCAGAAGGGTTTAGGGGTTTGGGGTTTAGGGTTTAGGGCTTAGGCATTGTAACCCATGTCCCTTAAAAAAGGGATACGACCCCAAAAAATCGGTACATGTACCTTTGTTTAAAGTACCCTACGTAAGTAAGTGTAAGTATAGGTTTGGGCATCTCGCACATCTATCCTAGACAGTAAACTGTAAAACGCATGACATGATGTTCGAAAACCCTCCACCTCTCATCCCCTAAACCCTAAACCCTAAACCCTAAAACAACGACCGGGGGTCTGGGAAGATGCGCCGAGATCACCATCAAATCTTCTATGGAATTCTGGTAGAATCCTATAGGAACCTGATAGAAGAGTTAAAGCGCATAGAAAATTTACAGAACCCCAAAAGGCCCCCCCACAGAACCCAAAAGAAACCGAAAAGCCCCCCCTCCCCTATAGGACGTCTAGCATTTTTGCTTCAAGCACGCTAGATACCCCCCCGAAACTCCAAAGACTCAAGCTTAGATCCTTATAAACCCGAAACGCCTAAACCCTAACACCCTGAACTCTCTTGCCCTTAGCCACAAATCCCCAACGATTCCTGAACCCCACATGGCAGTGCCTATCAAGACCGGAAACTATACCTCTTCTGTCCATTTAGGGTTTACGAATCAAAGTTTGCGACTTGGGTTATGAGGTTTTGGGGTTTGGTGTTTGGGGTTTAAGGTTTAGAGTTGGGGTTTAGGGTTTAGGGGCGACCGCCGGAATCCTTCTTAGAATGACCCCTGAGCCAAGAAGTTTTTGAAATACGCCCACAACAAAACAGTGTACTGACGTTCAAAAACAGATACAATATATTCATATGCACTCAGTTCCCGCCGTCCAACAAACCCGACCAGAATTCCCAGAATGCAGCCATGGCTCCCACAGGCAATGGGTCCGTTGCGCAGCTTCTCTTCACTGCCTGGGTTCTTGTTAAGAGATTTAGTCTAAGTTACCATTATAAGGAAACAAGCCATGTTAACGACTATAGATCCCCACTATGGCAACTCAAACCTTAAACCCTAAACCCTCAAAGGAACCCTTATAGATCCCTTAAAGGAGAACCCCTATATATCCCCATTAAGGCAACTGGAATAAAGATCCCCCTAACAAGAGCCCAGCTGCTCGGACTGAAGGGATGGTCCCCCCCATCGAGCACGTTCTTGGAGCCTCGAGGGCGCTACATAAGGGGCTCCTTTAGAAAAGGGGTAGTAGAGGGTTCTACACTAGGGTTCCTTTAAAGGTTCCTTTCAAGGGATCTACAAGGATTACTATAAGGATTCCAAAAGGGTTTTGGGCGTACTTAGAGGATCATGGGACTTAGTTAGCGAGGGTTGTAAGTAAGGGAACTATACTTATGACTACTTATAACCCCGATGAAGGTACTTAGAACCGTACTTACGTTCTTTTGTAGGGCGTCTTTACAGGGTACTTTGGTGTTCCATAATAGGGCTCCTTTCAAGAGTACCATACTACAATAGGGTTCCTTTATGGAAACGGGTCTATAAGACTTACTATACGGGTTCGGGCTCTATGATTCAATAAGGAGATTGGATGATTGGAATAAGGCCTCGGGGTATTATAACTATACAGGGATTACACCAGGACACCATTGCTGGTTCTTCCGACCTCTGCATCTTAGGCCCAGGTTTTGGTTCAGGGTTCAGGGTCTGGGGGTTAAGATGTAGGCTTCAGGGCATCGGGGACAGGGGGTCTTTCTGACATGATAGGGTTGAGGGCTTTGGGATTTTATGGTCTCAGGGTTTAGGGCCTAGGGTTTGGGGTTGATGCAAAAAATCTTGCAGCATGGACGACAGAGAACATCCCCGGGCTTCAGTCACCTCGGTGCGAGCTCACATGGCTGCAGATGATGTACAGCACCTTGCTTGTGGGTTTGGTCTTTAGCTTATATGGGATTTCCGGTTTGGGGGCTGTAGGGTTTAGGGTTCAGGGCGAAGAATCCCAAACCCTGAACGAGGATCAGTGACAGGCATTTCCGGTATTTGTGTGAGGAGGCGTGTGGTGCAAGGGCACAGGTTGTGCTGTGGCGTTCTTTGCCACCTCCATTCTTTGAGAATCATGGGACTTAGTAATTGGGGTTGTAAGTAGGGTAACTACACTTATAACTTATAACTACTTATAACCCCGACTAAAGTACTTACAGCCTTACTTACTAAGTCCCATGATCCTCCAGGTTCTGGCGCTTCGAAGTCTTGGAAGCGCCGGACGGGCGGGTCGTACTGCAGGGGCGGACATCTGCAGGTACTCGTCATGCAATGTGGTCGATCATCCCACAGTCATCCGGCTTCAAGCCGTAAACCATGGACCCTCAACCCTAAACGACCCTAAAGCCTGTAATGGATATAGGCCTTAATAATTAGACTCGGATGCCCAGTAACCTAGGAACAAAAAGGGCCCCCTTTTTGGTGTTGGGAAACTGTATAAAGAACCTAGGACTACAAAAAGGGAAAAGGGCCGACTGGGAGGCCTAGTAGAAGAGATGGTTTTGGGATATATTGTATTGTAATTACAATAAGGAACCCCTAGAGTAGTATAGGTAATTATTAAGGCCAACCCCACTATAGATCCCTTATAGACCCCTCTAAGGAACCGCTAAAAGAAGTATAGGTAACTATTAAGGCCCCTATATTCAACGCCTTCTATTGCCCAGGTCGGGAGAAGCTCCAGGGATCGCTGCAGACTTGCGAGGCTGTGTCTCAAGGGTTGAGGCATGTGGGATCTAGGGGCTCCTGAAAGGGATCCCTTTGAGGTTTTAGTCCTGGAAGGGTTGAAGTTTCGGGTTTGGGGTTCAGGGTTTCGTAGGGTTCAGGGTTTAGGGTTTAGGTTTAGGGTTTAGGGTTTAGGGTTCAGGGTTTAGGGTTTAGGTTCAGGGTGTAGGGTATTAGGGGTGCGGGATCGGGATGCTTTGCCCCAGAGCATCGGCGCAAAGCCTCTTTCACGCACCACACCTCAACGACTGAACCAACTGTTCGTCACTTCATGTTGCTAGCCGGTAGGGTCTAAACACTAAACCACGGACTCCGTAAACAATAAGCCGTAAAGCCTAGAATCCGCACATTCCCAACTCAACCGAAACTTATGCTTCTGTCTCAGATATATTGGATGAGTTGTTAGGCTCATGAAGCCCAACATCTTCAACGAAGTTAAAGCTTTAAGAATTTCGATCCCACAAAAGCATCCAAAACACGGGTGTGGGGCTTCAGATTTTTACCTTTATACTTTAAAGACGGTATTCAAAATCTACCGGTACCTGGCCCTCGGGGGCAAGCGGAGATCCGACACACTTCAAGGGCTCAGAAACTAAGCATTCCTTTTTCGGTGTCCGCGTCAATTTGGGTTTCGGATCCGACATTATAGTGTCTGCAGATGGGCCTTACACCCTATATAGCCCTAAACCCTCAACCCTAAACCAACCCTAAACCCAAAAAAATAGGGTTTAGGGTTTAGCCTTTTTTCTGAAGCTCCCAATTGAATCCAAGAAGCTCAACGGCGCGACAGCCGTGATGCCTGGCTCCAGACTCAGCACTCAGCTGTAAACCCTGAACTGCAAACCGTAAGCCTTGAACCATGCTTGGGCTGCCGGGCGTTAATGTATGATGGCTAATTCTCCTCCTGAATCCGAAGGTTTGAACACCTGACACCCTAAACCTCGAAACCCTATATAATTCCCTAAACCCTAAACCCAAACCCGCAACAATAAACCCTTTCCTAAACCCCAAACCCTAACAACCCTAAACCCAAACCCGAAACCCTGGTTGCTAGACACCAAAGCCAAACTTAGGGTTTAGGGTTTAGGGCTTTAGGGTTTTAGGGTGTTAAGGTTTTAGGGTTTTAACGTTTTAGGGCTTAAGCGTTTTAGAGTTTAGAAATTTAGAGTTCTGGGTTTTAGGGTTCTGAGGTTCGCGGATGGAAACTGTCCGGGATTTGGGGTTCTGCGTTTCGGAACTTCGGGCTTCGGGGTTGAAGGACTTGGGTTCAGGGCTCGGGGATATGATGTATGGGTGCCAGGCTGAGGCACTTGAGGTTAGAGTGGAGGTGGAAGGTCTTCCGTGGGGCTCCCCTGTATGTACTACTTGTTGCGGATCCTAAATTACAACAAAACCGCAACTCGACGAATCATCATCTAGGCTCCTCGACTGACGGGCCCTGAACCTATAAAATGGTTCGGCATTCGGATCGGTGTAGACCCTAAACCCTGGCGGCCCTAGCCGCTCAGTCTGGCGATCCTGTCTTGGCCGTGCAGATCGGCAGGTTAGTAAGGGTTTAAGGTTCAGAGTGTAGGGTTTAGGGTTAGTAAACCCTAAGCCCTAAACCCTAAACTCTAAACCGTAACTAAGTAAGGACTGACAGCTCATCGGATGGCACTTAGGGTGGCCGTCTTGGACCCACATGGCACGCCCTAAACGCTGGACTTCAATCCGCTCCGAGGCCGAAACTAACCGGGTCTGGGATGAAGGGTTTAAAATTGAAACGTACCATAGCATTCGCACATGGCATACCCTCTTCAAACCCTACACCCTAAGCCTAAAGTTTAAGCCCTAGAGTAACCTCAGACCCCCTAAACCCTGTGACCTCAAAGTCCGCAGAGAGCCCAATACCCCTTAATTAATTAAGGAATATAGCTTAAATCATGATATGAAGCCCCTAATGATTTAAGGTATATTCCTTAATTGAGGGGTATTGGGCTCTCTGGGTCCGCATAGCAAGAGAAAGCCTCGATTGCGGTGCGTTTCGTCATCCCAATCGATCTCCTTGGGGAAGGCCTGGGCTGGCTTCGGGGTTCCTTGGGGGTTTAGGGTTTAGGGTTTGGCTTAGGGTTCTTTTCAAGATTCTAAACCTGCCTAAACCCCTAAACCCTAAACTCTACCTTTCAAGGTTCTAGAAGGGCTTATGTGGGTTTTGGGCTTTGAGGTTTACGGCTTGTTCGTGGGTATTGGCGTTTCGGGTTAAGGATCCGGTTTCTCTTGTCTGTGATTCTCAATTCTCAGTTTAGGGTGTTGGCACTGTTCACAAGCCCACTGCGGATGCGGATCAAGGGCTTTGACTCGAGCTGACTCGGGTTTTGGATATATTGTAGTATAGGTGTTATGTAGGGACTGCACGGGATACTATCGCTATTTACTCTGGCTTCTGTACTATGCAGGATGTTCTACCTTAAAACCGTAAGTCCTTATGTTTTAACTACACCCGGGAACCCTATTTCGGTGGTTTAAGGTTTGGGGTTCAAGCTTACTGGAAGAAGAGCCACCGTGACGACGATACGAACGATGCGTCGGCGCGAACGGTCTTTGAGTTTACGGCCGCACCACTGGGAACTACATCTACTTACAGAGTCATGGGACTTAGTCAGGAAGGTTATAAGTAGGTTACAAGTAGGATAACCCCACTTAGGGGACTCATAACCCCAATTGTAACCTACTTGCTAATTCCTATGATCCTTTAATAGAGTCTAGAGGCACCAAACCTTAGCTGAGCCAATGCAGCGTAAAGCCGAAAAGTCTAAACTCCAGGCGCCCGCCCAGAACTCCAAACCTCGGCTTGGCACCCTTGGCCATAGACGTTGGGCCTAACACCTTGAGCTCAACCTAGTCATGGAGAATGCTTAACTTCATCAGCATCGGTATGGTACACCTGATGTTGTTCAAATTATTGCCGCGATAGTGATCCCACTTGAAACTTGGCTTCGTTCTGCCGTCTCTCTCCGAAAAGCACCGGAAACCCTGCAAACCGAAAGATCCCCCAAACCCCAAACCCTTAGAAACCGTATATAAATGCTCTAAATGCTACAACACGAAACCGATCTGCCGGTTTCCAAGCCACCCCTCCACTTTTTGCAGAACTGTGAGGCCTGAGAGGGTTTAAAGTTTCGGGTGAATCCTAAAGCCTTAGCGCTGAAAGCCTTATAACCCCTTTCACCCCAAACCCTAAACCCTCGCCCCCTTACCCTAAACACTAAACCCTCAACTAAAAATCTCCAAACCCCCACCCTAAGCCCGAAACCCGTAGCCCCTTGAGCGGCAGAGCTGGCTCTTCGGGCGCTCAACGGGTGGTATGCCTGAATCCCCCAGCCTCAATACCTGGCACCCCTAAACCCTAGCCCCCCTAAGCTTCCAACAGGAGCTTAGGCTTTTGCTTGGAGGGCGAAGCGCGTCGGGTTTAGAGCTTAGGGTTTAGGGTTTGGGTTTGGGGCTTGGGGGTTCGGCGTTTAGGGTCCTGTGCCCGAAACCCGTCAAGAAAAGGCACAAGCTCCCAGACTGTCTGGAACATGGACTTCTCTGGCTCCTGTGCTATGGGGGTCCATAAGGGTTCTATTCAGGTCTTCTGAAGGTTTAGGTTCAGGGTTTAGGGTGCCGGGTGCAAGCTCTGGCGGTAAAGGCTTCGGCTCCTACTGTGTATTGTCGTCGCATCCAGAGCTTCACCTATCAGTCACCAGCACAAATCGGACGTAGGATTGTTAATATAATCATACGGTTGATGGACAAAATCCTGCATTACCCATGATAAGGAATATACCATAATTCCCATAGTTTAGGGTACTTAAAGCAATGCAGGATTTTGTCCATCAACAGTAGCTTCAGATTCGGCTGACCCTAAAGGCCCTACACCCTAAACAGCTCGCGGCCCTTTAAGGCATGAAGGCCACAGGGCGAGGCTGCGGTGAGATGATTGTTACCTTCTAAGAAAAGGTGCTCCTTCAAAAAGCAAGGCTTGGTGTTTGAGGTTGAGGGGTACGCCTCAGCCCTAGACCCTGAGCCCATCCCAAAGACGGCATGGCTTCCGCACGAGCGCTGGCACCAACACTGGCATCGCACACAGCTGCCAGCGAAGCTGAGACAGAAAACTGTCGACTTCGGTGATGCTCGCCCCAGTGACTCCCTCATCAGTACGGCTTAGGGTGTAGGGTGGGTTCAGGGTATATGCAGACGGTCTCTCAGACAGTCTCGAAGGAACCATTTGAAGACTAGACTACAGAATCATTACGAATTGGCGTCAAGGGTTTGGGGCCATTCCTTGCCGTCCATGTTGGAGGCGCGAGCGATGCACCCTCCCCTTCCTCTGGTGCATCACCCCCACACCATTACGACCACCGACTAAGAAAGGGGCCTTGATGACTAGAATAGGGTTTTGGGGTATATTATACTATAACTACAATAAGGAACCCCCAAAATAGTATAGGTAACTATTAAGGCCCCTATATTACGTTCACGAAGAGCCGGCTGATGATTATTGATGATTAGGGTCTGGGGTTTGGAGGATAGCGGGTCTAGGGTTGAGAGTTTAGGGTTTGAGCGCAGGGATGGCTTCATGCTGAGACCCTGAAGAATTCGCAAAAAGCGCTCAAGTGACCTTAGCACAGGAATGCTAGGACCTCTTCAACCCGTCGAACCTTCTACCGCGAATAAGCACTGCACAGCCTGCAAGAATCTCATAAGCCTCAATACGTGCTTTTTCGTTCTCGGATGCTCATTCTGTGTTTTGTTAACCCCCGCAGAAGTCCTTATGGCAGTTCTCTCCTTAGGGTCCCTTTTTGGGTCCCCAAAAGAGTACGACAGCCTTATAGAAGGGACCGTAAACGGGAGCCCAATGTAGAGAACTACCCTTATGGATCCGGGCATGAAAACATGCCATAAAAACACAGCTTTCCTGAGCCGCTTAAGCTTGTGAAGGGCGTAGGATGGTTCAGGGGTTTAGGCTTGGGGTTTAGGGTTTAGGTTCAGGGTCTGGGGTTTAGGGTTTAGGGTTTAGGGGGGTTGGGACTTTGTAGTTCAAGGGTCTGTAGTTCAGGGAATAGCGCTCCTTGAGTGGCACCGGCGGGGTTTGCTCCAGGATGGCAAAGAGATCCTTGGCGACATGCGGGGCTTAGGTTCTAGAGTGGCGGGTGTAGAAGCTTAGAGACCCTGCTAAACCCTAAACCCTAAACCCTACTAAACCCTAGGCTGCCCTAAACTGCTTTTAACCCTAAGGTTGACGTCTAGCCAAGCCCAAGCTGCAGCTGTCACTTTCCGACCCCTCCTAGACAAACCCAAACTTCATGAGAAGGGTCTATGAAGTGGCAGTATCGAGCCAAGGGTCCAGGGCTTGGGAGTTCGGGTGCAGGGCATAGGGCCTTCAATAAGAAGAACATTAGTACTTAAAGATTTAAGGCTTAGGGTATTATAGTAACACCATACAGCGGGCTGGCGCGCCCCGGCCAGGTGAAGGTGAGGAAGCTATGGGAATCGCCCGAAAAGGAGCGCAGTCAGGCGAACCTCGGCCCCCGCCAGGCACTGCACGATTTCCGCAACCTGCGGCTGCTGCGGCAGTTCCATAGCCTGGCGCTGCGCCTCACTGAGGTTGTCCGGAAATCTGACTGCGGTGGATACTCCCGTCGACTGCCAGATGCGGTTCCGTTGTTCCGCGTCCCGCGGAAGTGTGAGCGGGCCAAGATGCCCCGCCTCCTCCCTGTGATCCTCTTGCGAGGAGCTGCACTTGCTCTTTCCAGAGGCTGCTTCTGAGCAGGTTAGCATCCGCAGAAGAGGGAGTACACCAGGTCGCCTTGTCGAATTGAAGTCTGCTTGAAGACTGATGCGTACATGTGACTAACGGATGCTGGATTGCATGCGCTCTCGTTACTCGTTCGGCACTTCAGCTGTCTTCCCCTTTCCCACCCCCACACGTACACCGCAGATCCGCACTCGTGCAAAAAGCCACTTGTGACGGAATAAGCATGGCCGTAGGGCATAGTACAACATAACTGGGACAGGACGATAAGAAGATATTAGTACCTGAATTAACCCTGAACCGCCAAGCCCTCATCCAAAGCGTTGACATAGAATCGTCCGCCCCATTATAATATGGAGGCCAGTATTCGTGAGAGTTCCGAATATCATAGTTACGCTATCATATGCCCCGACGTCCTGGTCTATTGATTGGGGCTCCGATATGAGACCCCAGCTGCTAACTACCAGAATGCCCCAGATCCGAGCCATCCTACCCTCTATGGTTTCGGGCTTTAGGGTCTTAACCCTAAACCCTAAACCCTAAACCCCTAAACCCTAAACCCTAAATCTTGGGCTTTTAGGGATTTTGGCCTTCAAGGGCCTTCAAACCCAGACTTCAAAACCCACAGCGAAGTCCTCAAACCCCTTCGATGCAACCCGGGCACGTAGGAGGAATGGACGATGTCGTACTTCCATACCCTGCAACGAGGGCTTTGCTTGGGACACGAGAAAACTGCGATCCGTAGATAAAATGGATAGTTTTGAAAAATCAATCAGGGTCTTGCTTAGTGCAAGATCCCATCACAAGTGTGGCGCACTCTGGCGGTGATACAAAACGGATGCCAATCTGACAATAGGTTCGACAACTACCTCAATGGTGGATGCCTGGTTTAGGGTGTAGGGTTTAAGGTTTCAACAGCAGCTTTCTGGTGTTTCTCTGGTGGTGCGGTGCTGCGACTGCTGCAATGGGTACTCTTGCTTATTGCCACTCCGGCTGTTGCTCCTGCTCTTACTCTTCTTGCTGCTCCTCCTCCTGCTACTACTACAACGACCATTGCATCTGGTCTGCAGGGCTCTGTAGTTTCGGGTCGAAGGTTTAGGGGTGTACGGCTCAAGGTTTGGGCTTAGGTTTCGAACCCCGAGACTGCCAACCCTCAACAAGGGGACAATGGAATTACAAGGGCAAACCAAGGTGGGAGCTTCCCACAAAAGACCCCAATCAGTAGGATCCTTACCATAAGGACCCCTAAATGAGGTATCCATAAGTCTTCAGAAACCCAACATGAATGTGGTTGACTGTAGAACTGCGAACTACCCAAGCAAGCACGAGTTTCCATTGTATCTCTCCAAGTGAATCAGATCAGTCTTGTCACGACAATAAGGAAGGCTTGGGGTGGCATGACTCATCTTCTATCACTCATCCTATCCCAAACCCTACACCCCGGACCTTGAACCTTGAATCTACAACTTAGCTTGTTTCAGTCAGAAGTCTGCATCCTGTCTACCAGAAGGCCTCACGGTGTAGTCCACACCCCCGCTGACGATGAAGTCTGCTGCTGCTGAAGCATCCACGCAGGTGACACGGCCGTTGTGGCCTCCAAAGCCAAAAAAGGGGCTGGTGATATGGTCGGAAGAATAAGAAGTAACAACCCGTAAAGTCCCTGTTTTGTTGTGCTTCAGATACCCTACTACCAAACTTGAAGTACTCATGCTCCTTTGACGGAGGGCCGGTCCCGGGGGGCGACCGGCCTTCGAGCGACCCTCACAAGGTGCTTCTGGGGCTTGGGGTTTCGTCTTCGGGGCTGAACGGGTTTAGGGTTTAGAGGTTTGGGGTTTAGGGTCTAGGGGTTTAGGGGTTTGGGGTTTAGGGGTTTGGGGTTTAGGGTTTAGGGTTTAGGGGTTTGGGGTTTAGGGTTTAGGGTTTAGGGGTTTAGGGTTTAGGGGTTTGGGGTTTGGGGTTTAGGGGAGGGTGTGAGGGGCGGGTTGTTTGTTGGAAACCCTTGCTTCTGGTCGAGTGGCCGGCACAGGCCGCGAAGAACTACGAAGGGAACCAGCGAGCAAGAAAGTCCCCCTTGAAGGGGAGTTTGGGGGTGAACCCTAAACTAACTGAGCATAGTTGTACATCGCTGACGCAAGCACGCGAGAAGTGGGCGCGCCCCCATTTCTACAGAAGCGCACCCGCCGAGCGACACAATGTATACACACCCTAATCCCCAAATCCTGAACCCAACAATCACACTGTACATGGCACGGCACAGACACAATACACGGTGCTGTTGATGCATTCGCTATATAAACTCGCTCAAAAAAGGCATAATATCCCCCAATAACTGCGTTCACAGCACCACCCCGAAACCCTAAACCCGAAACCTTAAACCCTAAACCCTAAACGTTAAGCCTTAAACCGACACCCTAAACCCTAAACCCTGAACAACCCTAACCCGAAACCCTGAACCCGGAACACCTAACCCTAAACCCGAAACCCTAAACTCTACAGTACCCTTAAAGAACCCTTAAAGGTACCCTTATAGAACCCTTAAAGGAGCCCTCTCAGGAACCCGAAAACCCGCGGACCTCGGTTGAAGAAGTGCTTGAAAGTCTCCACCAACCCCCTGGGGCTGCTGGGATGTGCCAGGGTTTCAGACGCTTGGAGTTTCGGGGTTTGGGGGTTTAGGGGTTTTTGGGCTTTTGGGGTTTGGGGGTTAGGTTAGGGGTTTTTGGGGTTTTTGGTTTTTTGGGGTTTAGGGGTTCAGGGTTCAGGGTTTAGGGTTTCGGATGTAGAAACCTGATTCAAAAGCCCTGGCCCTAGAATCCCAAAATATTAGAGTTCATATGTGTAGTTGTTGAAATTATGACCCCTTATTGGGTACCCTAAATACTAGGTGCCGAATTATATTAAGGACCCCATAATTTTGACAACCACCCACATAAAGGTCCCAAATCAAGATCCAGGCTGTCTTAATCAGGCTCCTATAGCACATGGGGTCCACCAGCCGTGTGCTTCTAAGGTCTGGGTTTGGGTTCTTTATACTGAAATCAGTCCCCTAGCAACAATTACAAAATTTTCGTGCTTCTTTAGGATTAAATCAAAGGAACCCAAAATTAACAAATAAATACAAGTAGCCCTAAGTCCAAGGGTTTAGAGTTGAAGCTTTGGAATTTAGGGTGTGGGGTCTCAGGTTCAGGTTCAGGGTTTAGGGCCTAAGGTTTGCAGGGTTTAGGGCTTAGTATGGTGTTGGGTTTGGGGTTGGGGGTTTAGGGCGTAGTGTGGGGTTGGTGGTTGACGGGTTAAGCAGAAGGAAGGTCACCCAGGTCATCCGTCGATATGTTAAATGTAGGCTTACTTCTCGGCATAACTGATGAGCTGGAAACTTCATCGCATAAAGGGGCCCCTAGTTAGTGGAATCGGGTTTGGGGGTATGTTGTACTAGAATTCTGTCAAGAGCTCTACGAGGAACCCTTCGAGTAACTTTTCCTACCCCTGTTTCAGGTCGTACTTGGGGACTCGGGTAGCTGAGACGTCGACCCATGGTTTGAAAATATAGGATCCCAGACTTCATACAGGGTTTAGGCTTGGGGTTTGGGGTTCAGGGTTTAGCGTCTAGGCTTTAGGGGTTTAGGGTTCAGGGTTTAGGGTCTCCTAGACTCTCTCAGCGCCCCAACCCCAAAATCTGCCTGAGCATCCAAACCCCCTGCAAACCTGCAGTGTAATATAGGGGCTTTAATACTTAGAATAGGGTTCTGGGGCCACTATGCTATAATTAGAATAAGGAACCCCCCAAAATAGTATGGGTAATTATTAGGCATCTATATCATAGTACCCTTACCTTACAGTAACCCCTCCAGTAACCCTTATAGGACCCTTTTAAAGGAACCCTGTTCTAATTACTTAGGCATCTATAGTAACTCTCAGTCAAACCCACCCTAAACTGACAACTGTGGGGCCGGTCCCTTCAGGAGCTTCACAGGTTGGAGTAAGGTTTACGGTCTAGGGTTTAGGGTTTACGGTTTAGGGTTTAGGGTTTAGGGATAGGCTTCTGGGGCCACTATACTATAATGATAATGAAGGACAATTAGAGTCTTCACGGACTTTTAAATGCATTACGTAAGTAGACTGGGGTATTGAGGTGTACCACAGTATAAGACAATGAGGAACCCTTCAGGAGTCTACCTTAGAGTCTTCATGGATTCTTAAATGCCCCCGCGTTAGTCAAGAACTCTGGGTTGGCGGTCCAAAGTTTTGGGCCCCCCCCCCCCCCAAGCGACAAACACAGGCCAAGAAAGCCAAGTGCCCCCTGCCCCAAGCCCGTGAGCTAGACGCCCTCAATCTAAACCTACCCAAACCACCCTCATCAAAGCTTTGAGCACCCTACGCGGTTTTAAAACAACGAAAAGACTGCGAAAGATCCATGAAGCCCTTTGTGCGCTACCAATTTGAGAAAAGCATCTGCTGATCCTTCTTGCTCTCGGTCTCACGCCTCATGCGGTCGGGGCATCTGGGATTTGGGTCCCTATGACCGGAAACTTTGAGGTAATCTCAAGGGAGTGCCTGAAGGTCTCAACCCTGAAACCCAAGCACCTGAAGGCCCAAACCCAAGCACCTTAAGGTCTCAACCCTAAACCCTTACACCAAAAACATCTCTACCCTAAGCTCTTAAACCTTAAGGTTTAGAACCTAAGCCTTGACCACACTACGCAAGGTCTTGCGGGCTTGAGTGTCAGGGGGCTAGGAGTAGGTGACAAGAGATAGTGCCCCCATGCCTTTTTATGGGGAGCCTTGTTGAAAGAACTGTGTTCCATTAAGGTTCTACAAGGGTTCCCTTAAGGATTTTATGAGGGCCTTGTGAGTTTGAGTTGGCCAAGGCTTTTTCATGGGGCGGGCCTGAATGATTACATTAGTATTTCGGGTGGCGTGTATGAACTAATTCTGTGTACTTTAAGCGGCTGCAGCTACTGCGGTACTCGTTCTCATCTGGACCCCTATATGATGCTCAAAGCAGCTGAAGCACTCATGTACTAGTGAAACAGACCTCGTTCCTTTGGGGTTTGTTGTACAGGTATCGCGGTATAGGATTTTGGACTTGTATTACAGTTTCACTACTGCACTGCTACTAGGATTACGCAGAACGGTATCTATTTCTGTGAATAGTAGGCCGGCTACAATGAATATTGCTGTAACTACAAGTAGTAATGGTGCTGCCACGACTACGACGACGACTGCTACTACTACTACTGCTGCTGCTGCTACTGGTACTGGTACTGCTACGATACTGCTCCTGCACCTGCCACTGCTACTGCTAAAGCCACTACGACTAAGACGACTGCGACGATGACCACGACGACGAGGACAACTACTACTACTGCTGCTGCGATGACGACAAGGATGATCCTGATGCTGATGGCAGCCCCGAGCTCCAAATGCCGAAAACCTACACCATATCATAATAACAATAATAGGAATAATCACAATAAGAAGAAGAAGAAGAAGCATACTCATAATGATAAGAACCATAACAATAATAATGACAATAACAAGAATAACAATAGTCATAATCATAATCATTACAACATTAACAGTAACAATCATTGTAGCAAAACAGTAGCAATGAGCATAAGATCATCAGCCTAAGAATAAGAACGATAAGAATATGAATAAGAACAACAAGCCCATACACTGAAGCTCTTACAGCACTAAACCCTGCAAGCCCTACCCCAAGCCCGAAAGCTTTGTTGCAAGCAGGTCGCTCGATAAGCAGTTCAGCAGCCTCCTCCTGCGAAAGGGAAGCTTTGGGTTGAGAGATTAGGGTTTAGGGTTCGGTTTTTTTGTGCAATAGGGTGAGGGTTTTAGGCTTTTTGCTACAGGTTTAGGGTTAGGCTTTGGGGTTGGGTGTAAGGCCCGGCGGTTAACATCTCAATACCCCTTACTTTTTTGGAACATTCCTCAGGGCCTGGGTCTCGGTACTGCGCTTCCAAGAAGAGTGCGCAAGTTAGGGGTCTTAGAATCTCTGGGAGTTTCGGGATGTGAGGCTAGCACTTGAGGTAGGAATAGCAGCTCGAATCTTTCGTTCGAGGTTTTGCGTGCGAAGCTGTTGTGGACTTCAAGCAGTCGAGTCTCAGACCCCTATTTGCTGAACAGCCCCTGGGTTGAAGTTCAAGTTCTGCATTTGTTTCTTGCTTCTGGTCTGGGCCTGCGGCTGTGACTAAGGTTTCGTGCCTACTTCAGACCCTGAATCTTAACACCAGATTCTCAACTCGCAGCCCACAACCCCAAAACTTAACCCCAGGCCCTAGAACCTTTGAGTGGATGTTATAGATGGGATCTCAGGAAGTTAAAGTCAAAGTCGCATGCCACCTGACCCTTTCCGACCTAAGCCCACAACTGAGGGCGAGAGGTCTCCCACCGCGCTCCTGACGGCAGACCCCAGCTGAGATCCTAAACCTCTGCCTAAGACCGAAAGCCTAAAACACTTTCAAACTCATACCCTTACTTGACCCTGAAGCCCAAATCCTAAACCCTAAACTCTAAACCCTAAACCCTGGAACCCAACCCCCACCCGGCCCCAGCCTCTGCCATGGTTCACTTGGCCGGTTGCCGACTTTGTACGACCCAGGAGGAGCCCGAACAGCTGCTGTGGGTCTTATCTTATAGAAAGGGGCTTTTCTAATGCAATAGCAGACTGATTTATGATTTATGTTACAAAAACAAAAACAAAACAACGATGTCAGTATACTGAAGGGCTCGGGTGTCGGCTGAATCATTGCATGGGGACAACCCAGACCTCCGGGAGGATCCAAAAAGTAGATCCCTTAATGGGGGTTCCCATAGAGTACCCTTAGTAGTATAGGGCCCCAAATTAGGGGATCTACGTTCTAGATCCTCCCGGGGTCTGGGAAACAGAACCTGGAATACGCTGTGCTGGGTAATAATGAGAACAGTAAACAGAATAAATCGAATGCGAACTTTAAACCGCTGAACCCTGACCCTACAGCCCTTAAAAATTAGGATTCAAATTCAGATTTACGGGGCCTGTGGCCAACTCCAAACGACTAAGGGTGCGGGGTGTTTAGGCGTTAACGGTTTGCTCGTACATAAGCTCTGAACACACAATCAAACCCTAAACCCTGCATCTACAAGCCGTCAAACCCTAAACCCAACAAACCCACACGAGAAAATCCTAAACCCTAAACCCTAAACCCCTAAACCCTAAACCCCTAAACCCTAAACCCCTAAACCCCTAAACCCCTAAACCCTTAAACCCCTAAACCCCTAAACCCCTAAACCCTTGACCCCCAAGCCGAACACTCCTGAAAAGCTGGCGGAGTGCTCTTGCAATTTTTACAATTGGGGATACCTGATTTGCAGGTCCTTATAATAAGGATCGTGCTCAAACGGGGCCGAGGCTCCGTCTTGTCGTGTCTGAAACTCCCGTGTAGGGTTTGGAGTTCAAGGTCTGGTTTAGGGATTATGATTAAGCGGTTTAGCGCTTTGGGGTCTAGGGTTTGAGGGTTCTTTGAGGTTTTGGGGCTAGAGTAAGGACGTATAAAGTTTACGAGGGCTGCTGGGCTTGGAGGTAGGCCCCGGTGCTCTAGGGCTACCTTCTGCAAGGACCCTGCAAGGACCCTTGTAACGAATCCATCTTTACTACCTTCATTGGGGTTATAAGTATAGTAACCTTACTTATAACCCTAGTTACTAAGTCCCATGATCCTTTAAGTAGACCGGTAGACATCCCTCAGCACCCTAAACCCTAAACCCTAAACCCCTAAACCCTAAACCCCTAAACCCTAAACCCTAAACCCCTAAACCCTAAACCCCTAAACCCCTAAACCCTAAACCCCTAAACCCCTAAACCCCTAAACCCCTAAGCCCTAACCCTAAACCCTAAACCCTAAACCCTAAACCCCTGAACCCCTAAACCCCTAACACAAAGGATCCTGAGATTTACCGACCCCGATCCCCAAAGGATCCATGCATCCAGGGCTTAGGGTCTTAGGGTCTTAGGGTCTTAGGGTCTAGGGTCTTAGGGTCTTAGGGTCTTAGGGTTTAGGGTTTAGGATCCAGATAGTATATACTTTGGCCCCAAACCTGGGCTTTTAAGTAACCAGGGAGAAAAAGTATAGACATTTATTTCATAAGGGTTCCTTTAAGAAAAAAGTATTAAAGTATGGTACTCCAAAGCCCAGAGAAGCACCTAGATAGGGAGTATACTTTAAGGCCAGTTTATATACCATGTGGGCACATCGACTCTTGAAGGATTGCCCCCTATCCGAAAGGTACGTCGTACCCCAGACTTTCCGTGCAACTCCACCTTGCCGCAGCATGTTCATCTCGTGATCCAAGGTGACGATCCGCATACCATCCTAGGGCACAGAAACCCTGGACCCTAGACTCATGGACCTTAAGCCCTTAAACCCTAAACCCATCATACCGCAACCTTCGGCTCCGAGTTCTTACTGCTATTGCCAGAAATCCCCATATCGACCGAAACTCTACGCGCTGAAGCCCGGAACTCTAGACTTACACAGCCATGCTTTCGGGTTTGGACTTGAAGGGTTACTTAGAGGGTTTAGGTTGTCTTCCAGCAGGATTCATTGGGGTTCAGGGGTTTAGGAGGGTTCAGGGTTTAGGGTCCTATGCTCGACTTGTGGCGTACAGTCCTTGACATTGAAGCCTGATTTTTACGGGTGTATCGAAGTTCAGGGCCTCAGCCCCGAAAGAAAGTCGACAGTCAGGCTTAGGGTTGAGACTGCCAAATGCTCGGCAATCTCTATAGGATTTGCAATATATAGCTATTTATATGATTAGGCTGTGATTTCGGCTGTGATGCGCTTACCATCTGTGATTCTCTCTGTGATTTGGCTGTGACTCGGCTGTGATCTGGCTGTGACTTGCATGCCCTAAACTTTAGGGTTGTGGATGAGTTTGTAGGCCGTTGGGGTTGAGGGTCTTGGGCTTTTTGGTTTAGGGTTGAAGTCACTGGCTAGGGTTTAGGATATGAGGCTTACGTTCAGGGATCCAGATAGCATTTGAAGCTTTGTGTTTCGGCCTGATGTTGGGGTATACCTGGACCCTGCCATCCTGCGTCACAGCCCTCACTCCTCGTACGGGCCAAAAGCCGCATTGAAAGCTCTTTCAGGGTCTGTATGCAACCATTACCCAGCCGCAATCTTGCCAGAGGTCGGGCGCTTGAAACGAAGACAGGCTCAATTCTGTGACACTACGACTGGAGTACACGACAGAACGAACCAGAAGCAGACTACTCAAAGTGCAGCGGTCTTCTTCTTCCTCCTCAAGGGTCGTTGGCTTCCAGGTTAATCACCCAAATGATAAACACCCACGACTGAAGTCTATCCCAGAATTCCAAAATCCCGAACCTCTCAACCCCCTGTAGGGTTGAGGGTTTTATAGGGGTTTTGTTAGGGTTTAGGGTTTATTGTTTAGGGGGCTTAATTAGGGCATTCAAGCCCGTGAAATGGCCTTCACAGGCGTGTAGCACGTCTTGATGCGACTTCCTTGGTGCAATGCCTCACAACATGGGGAAGGCTGCTTGGGACTCATGGATGAAGCGCAATACAACCCAGGAAGAACCATAGCCCCCTTGATTAAAGAGTAATTATACCTGAAATCCCCGTGATTCAAGACTATACCTTAATTTATAAGACCAAAGCCCCTAATTGATGGTATATTCCTTAGCAGAGCCCTACAAAACTCTAGAAACACTTAAGTGGAACTCGAAACCCTCTGAAATTCTGTAAAGTGGAGCTCGAAACCCTAAGAAATTCTGTAATGAAGCGGTACTGGGGCTCACTGGGGGTTGGGTTTCCCGAATTTTCAACCCCTGAAACCCCAGAAACAACCTCCTACCCTACATAAGGGGTTCTATATGGGCTACCATGAAAGGCTCCCTTCAAAGGCTTCTATAAGGCTTACTAAGTTACTATAAGAGTCTCGTACTCTAAACTCGGAATTCCAGGCCACAGCTCGAACATAAACTTGTAACGTCGGCCTATGCCAGGGATTCCATGGAAATTTCAAGAACCGCCAAGAGATTTGGCTCTGGTGACTCTAGTGTTAGTGTAGAGGCCGTAACCATCAAAGTAAGGTTTGGGGATAGAACGGTATAATTAGTTGCGAGGCGGAACTCTACGGCATGATATCGCTACAGAGTTAGTAATTGTTCGGGCTTCTACACTAGTTCAGGGGCTGAGTACCCTGAGCCCAAAAATTGTTAACCTTAACTTTCCCATTATGGTAGGTTTATATACACCCCAACAGGCTAAAGGTTAGCTACTCAACTACTAAGTTAGTTAGTGTCATCAGTAGCTGAAGTTCGGCACCCTCATGCCGAGGGACTTCTCTGGTTCCAATGCGAAGCATTTAGGGTTTAGAGTTAGGATTAGGGTTCAGGCTTTTAATTTAAGGCCCTTTAAGGCTTCGGGAGGTTGAGATTCACGGGTACTCGAATCCCGTAACATGCACCCACCAGAATCCTTCAAACCCTTGTAGGACCCTTATCAGGAACCACCCTAAAGGAGCTCCTTAAAAAAGCCCAAAACCCCGAACCTTGAACCCGAAACCCCTTTAGAACCCTTATTTGTAGAACCCTGGTCATAGAACCCCTGATTGTTACGGACCTTGAGTTCGGAAATGTAGAGAACCCTTCCTATAGAAGCTTTACAGGACGCCAAACCAACCCTAAACCCTAAACCCTAACCCTGCTCCCAAGCACTGCCGGGCCTCACAAGCTCCGCAAATGCCGGCACGGCCTCGGGTGCATCCGAGGCTTCTTTCCCATGCAGTTTAGGGTTAAGGAGCCCTTTAAGGAGCCCCTAGGGGTATATCTTCCTTAATTAAAGGTATTAGAATCCCCTAAACCCTAAACCCTATAGATCCCCTGTAGATCCCTTACCCTAAGGCTCTGAGGACTCATATTTTGAGGCTTTTGGGCTTAAAAACCATATTATATAAGGCTTTTGGGCCATTTTGAGCCTTAGGGTTAGGGTTGCATGCTTTCTTGTGTCTTTTAAAGCGCCTTTTTCCGTTTGCAAAGACGGTTTAGGGTTTAAGGTTTAGGGCTTCAAGTTTAGGGTTGTGGGTTTGGGGGTCATCAGTGTTTACGATTTCGCGCTCTCTTTGAGGGTTCCTTTCCGGGGTTTTATACTACAGGGTTTCGTATGAGGGCTTCTTCACCGAGCAGTTTGGAGTTTAGGGCCGGGTTAGGATATGGGCTTAGGGTTTGGAGTGTAGGCTTCAGGATGTAAGGTTTCGAGGTTCCGTGTTTAGGTTTGTTATAACAGCAAGAAGGGCTAACGTTCAGAACCACGGGACAGGGAATACACTTTAAACAATAATAGGGGCCCCAATATGATTTTAAAGTGTACATTCCTTACCTGCCTTAGTTTATAGTACCCCTATAGATCCCTTTGAGGGACCCTTTAAGGAACCCTTAGGGGTATATTCCTTAAATCAGGGGCCCCCTAGAGTCTCGGATGCTGGGTCATCTTCGTCCTTAAGCAACGACTTGGCCAGAGCAACCTTCCAAGAATTTCCCCGGTAGTATAGGGGCCTTAACAACTAGAATAGGGTTTTGGGGCCCATTGTACTATACTTGTAATAAGGAACCCCCAAAATAGTATTGGTAATCATGTGGGTCGCTGTATTGCCGATTCTTCATCGGAATCCTTCCAGAGGCATGTGTGGAGTGCCGAGTCCTCTTCAACACCGTCCTTTCCTGAGTAGACGCTCTCCGCTAGCTCATCGGCCATCTCCGCGGACGAAAAAGAACGTCCTAAGCAGCCTTGGAATTTCGTCGCGCTCGGTGATAACTCGGTAATGGTGGACCATGCGTAAAGTGCATTGGTAGACCTGGTTTGGACTGGCTGGTACCGTCCGAATTCGATGTAGTTTCGCTCTCCGTTAGCCTGGTAAATCCTCCCGTGGTGACGCCCGTGATCGGGATGATGATCAGGCCATCCTGTCTGGAAAAGACCTGCCGGATCGCTTCCAGGAGCGAGGAGGACGTGAGTGGCTCCGCCATTGCATCCCAGGACTTTTGCGACTATGCCTCTAGACATCTAGATTCACGTCTCGTAGATTGCCCAAGATGATGGTTAAGGGTTTAGGGTTTAGGGTTTAGGGTTTTAGGGTTTAGGGTTTAGGGGCCCCCAAAAGGTTAAACATTTTCATTATGGTTGGTTTCTGTAAACCCCCAAAATAGTTAAAGGTTAGCTACTCAACTACTATGAGCTTTAGATTAAAGCTACTGCAAGCTTAGGCCCCGGCAGTTGTACGGAATGCGCAGGCCAAAGTCGTTGATTGAAGACTGGCACAGGGCTTGGTATTGCAGGTGCCGTTGCAGGTCTAGCCTTCTGGGAACGCCATTTGCCTTCATCGTGAGATCCCAAACCATAAACCCTGCATTCTTCACCCAGAACCGAGTAATGGCTTTTGTGGGATCCAGACCGTGGGTTCCGCGCAGGCTACTCTGGCACACAAACACTTTACAGGAATACAAGCATCTGCTACTGGGGAGTTTCGGAAAATTAGGGATACCTTATTTTGGGGTCCTTATAATAAGGATCCTACTATTTAGGGTACTACATTAGGGTGCCCTATTTTCGGAAACTCCAACACTGGGCATCCGGGAGGGAGATCGACAGTAAGGCCCAGAAGCCCTGCAGCCTTTTGGAAAACCAGAGACGACTTCAATAGCTTTGATGAAAGACTACTCGTAACCAGACTCAAAGTGGCTGTGGATGTACAAGTAAGTTAAAAAGCAAACACATATATATATACATATAGACACCTCTTTTCAGGTTCAAGGAATACATTCTTGACTAAAGGTTTCAGGGCTTCTTTGGTATCCGTAATGTATATGAGCATCTTATGCTCTTTATTATTGCTTGAAGAATATTCCTTGATCATGGGGTATGGGGCTCTGGTAAAGGCTACAGCCGAAGGCTGCATAAACCCCCGTCCAGAACCAGAAACACTTCAGGGAAAAACCAAACGGAAGCAGCTGCTGTTACTCCTACCTTTGGTTAGTAGGGAATGGAAGAATGGTAGTAATAGTAGTTATAATTGTACCCCATTCCTCCATTCCCTACTAACCAAAGGTAAGTACGTGCTGATGCCAAGTTCCGCATGAAGTCCTCACCCGAAAGCCTGAAATTTGGGGTCTACGGTTTTGATTTACAGTTTGGGTTTAAACCCTAAACCCCTAAACCCTAAACACCGAAACCCTAAACCAGGAACAGGGCCCGAACATCGGATCTTCACCGTTTTTCTTTCAGATAATGGGGCTCTTGGTCTAAGGGTGGTTTTCGGCCTGGACCCCCAACTCCCCTCTAATACACCATAAATACCCACTATCAAGGACCATAAGGGCTCTATTAAAGGGCCATTGGGAGGTCCTGGGGGCTGTGGGGTTCATATATATATATATATACATATATAGGTATAGGGTTTAGGGTTTTGGGGTTACCCAGAGACTCCAGTATCCCTTTTTTTGAATTTTAAAGGGATATACCCTAAGTTTCACAAGGGATCCTACTATAACTTGAGGTATATTCCTTAATTAAGGGATACTGGGGTCTCTGAGCAACATAGGGAGTTTACGGTTGAGGGGAGCACAAGGTCCACCGGATGAACGCGCAAATCGAATTGCCTCTAGCACGGTCTGCTGGGAGAACACCATCTTGGTTTCGTTGTTGATCTGCACCTGGACCCACACAAAAAACAAACCGAAACCCCAATTCCTCATCCCCAAGGTTGGCACTCTCCCTCGCCTCAAGCGCCCATGTACCCAAATAGTATATACTTTGGCTTTAAAGTATTCCCTATATAGGTACTTTGGGGCCAAAGTATATACTATTTGGGTACATGGACCCTTAGGGTAGGCTAGCTAGGCGTTCGCAAGGTTGTGGAGCTTTCCATGCTGTCTTGGGGCTTGGAGAGCTACCAAAGCCGAACGCAACAACTCAAAACCAGTCACAAGCTCGAAAGCGCACACCCTGCATCATACACCCAATATCCTCTACTTACTACAAACTCGGATTCAGGGTTGCGAGATCTAGGCTTAAGTTTAGGCTTCAGGTGTATGGTTAGGGTTAAGGCTTTTTAGCCGCTTGTCGCGATTGCTTGTACTTTTTGGGCACCGTAGCTAAGGAATACGCCTTCAAGTTGGAGGAGATTTTGGTTCATGGATCCACAAGGGGCCATATACACTACTACGGTTGATGATATAAATCCTGCATTACCTTAAGGACCCTAAACTATGGGAGTACTGGTATATTCCTTATATTATTATGGGTAATGCAGGATTTATATCATCAACAGTATTATGGAACTAGGTCGTTTAGTCCCCAAAACCATAATGGGGATGGTCTTTTTGGGCCTAGTGCCACAATGGTGGTATATATGGACCCTCTGGGAATATGATTCAAGATGGACTCTGTGGCTTGGGCTCAAGACCACAGACTGACTAAGTAAGTAAATACTCAAGCCCTAAACCCTAAACCCTACTAACTGGGTAATCTTGCAGTGAACCCATGGGCCCCTACGGTTGATGGACAAAATCCTGCATTACCCATTATAAGGAATATACCATAATTCCCATAGTTTAGGGTCCTTAGGGTCATGCAGGATTTTGTCCATCAACAGTAGTATGGGCCCATAAGCCTGATATCCCTATATACCGAATATATACCCTAAACCCTAAACCCTACCCCAAGGGTCCAAGCACCTAATAATCATATACTCTCCCAAATCCTAACCTACATAACTACTATCCTAAGACCGAATACCTAATTATTGGGTCCTTTGGACCCTTGGGGCTACTAAGTAAGTAAGCAAGGTCTGGCCTAGGCTTCCGGGCTTTGGTTTTGGGGGTTAGGGTTGTCGCTGACAGTCTAAACCCTAAACCCTAAACCTAGGGTTAGCCTTGTTCATAAAACAAACCAGAGCCCCGGGGCATGGCCGGCACAGCTAGTACAAACCCTGGTCTTCATACTGGTCTTTTGGGATGTATGTTTTAGGCTTTGGGGCTCAGCGTTTAGGGTTCTGGATTTGGGGTTCAGAGTTGCGGGCTTTGGGTTGAGGGTACCATCCGTAAGGGCAAGACTGACAACGCAAGTAATGAGCTGAAAACGAGGAGGAGTCTCAGCAGCAGTAGGAGCAAGGGTAGGAAAGGTTTGGGATGGATTGCCTATTGGGTTAGGATCCGGGGGTTTTGGGGTAGTAGTTGCCAGAATGATGATAGCACGGGCGATTAGAAGGGTAGTGGCGATTGTGAACATTCCCGCAACCCTTCTGTGCTTCTCGCCCCAAGCCACTTCAAGCCTGCAACCCTTTTCCTATGAACCCTACCCCCCCCTTCCTGCAAAAAATGGAGAAGCCGGCATATACTCTGTTTTAAGCTGTGCTATTTTTAAACCCCATAACCCTGCTCTAAGTATTGAGGCACCTACACCACACCCCGATAGACTTATAGCGACCCTGCTAGCCCCACGAGTCGGAGGCTTAAGAAGGCAACCCTATTAAAACAACAAATACCCTAAGGGTCCATGTAGCCAAATAGTATATACTTTGGCCTTAAAGTACTCCCTATATAGGTACATTGGGACCAAAGTATATACTATTTGGGTACATGGACCCTTAGGGATAATTAAGGTACCCCTACTACTTGGAGATTCATGGGTAGTTATAAGTGGGGACTTTTTAATATGGGTAATAAGTACAGTTACCCTACTTATAGCAACCCTTATAACCACCCATGAACCTCCAAGTAGTGCTTGACTTGTGGCTTAGTTGCTGAGTTCGTAAGCCCCCCCCCCAAAAAAAAAAAAAAAATGTACAATTTTAGTTGTATAGTGGGTAGTATTATCCAAAAAAATGTAAAGTGCATCCACTCAGCTACTATAAGTTGTGCCTTTTTAGGTCGGATTGCGGGGCTGTGCATCACGGTGCGAAAGCGATCTGTACGGTGAAACACTCTGTAGCCCAGCTCGGAGAGCGTTCAGGTCAGGAGGATCTAGAGACTACTTGGTGAGTTTAGGGTTTAGGCACTACGGTTGATGTTGTATGTATATACACATATATATATATATTGCACTACCCGTAATAAGGAATGTACCATAGTTCCCATAGTTTAGGGTCCATAAGGTAATGCAGGGTTTACATCATCAACAGTACTTGGCTGATTTAGGGTTCAGGGTTGGATTACTTGGGGACTTCGGACTTCGTATATAATCGCAAATGTGGAACTTCTCCCCCCATGTATAATACCCATTAACCTTCAAGTAGGGCGTGGAGGCTAGATTTAGGGGGTTTAATGCATGTCGGGCACTCAAAAAGCTACTAAATAGTGGTTATGCTCTCGAAAGGGACGGTAGGGATTCCCAGAGCCTCCAAAACCCCTTAAATAAGGAATATACCTTAAATCATATAAGGGATCCTATTTTAATTTAAGGTATGTTCTTTAATTAAGGGGTTTTGGAGGCTCTGGATTCTTTACTTGGAGGGTCGGGGGACTTAGTAACTGGTTATTTTAGGGACTTATAAGTACCATAACCCCAATTAGGGTCCCTTTTAGGGTACTTATAAGTCTACTTACTACCTACTTACTAANGTAACTGGTTATTTTAGGGACTTATAAGTACCATAACCCCAATTAGGGTCCCTTTTAGGGTACTTATAAGTCTACTTACTACCTACTTACTAAGTCCCCCGACCCTCCAAGTAGGATTTGAGACTTTAGGACTTCGGGCTTGGATGGCGCGGCATGGGTTTACTGTTTAGGGTTTAGGGGGTTTAGGGTTTAGGGTTTTACGTCTCCAGTGTTTTCCGTAGTCTTGTGCGGGGCCTTCGGATGCCGGCTCCGTCTTAAGCCCCGCCGTCCCCCAAGCTTAAGCCCGAAACTCAACACCAGCATCGCTGAACCCCTAAACCCCAAAACGCTAAACCCCAAACCAAACCCAAAGCCCTAAACCCTTCAACTCTTAACCGCAAACCCCTAAACCTCTGCACCCCTAACCCCTACCTGGACCCCAAAAGTATGTAGAATCATAGCCGTTTAAAGGTTTTGGTCCAGTATTTTACCGACTTTTGGCTGTTTAGGTAAACCCTAAACCCAAACCCTAAACCATCCAAAACCCTAAACCTCTCAACCCCTCAACCCTAAACCCTAAAACTCTAAAACCCTGAAGCCCTAAACCCTAACCCCTGAACCCTGAACCCAAACCGTGAGCCCTAAACTAACCCAGAGCATCCTCGACCCGAGCACTGTGCTTTGATTCCGCGGCATGCGTGCAGGGTCCCTAATTCCATGATGGTAGTGTATATGGACCCTCTGGGGTATTTAGGGTTTAGGATTTAGGCTTTGCTGATCCTTTGTAGCTTCGAGTTCGGGAGTCTTCATTTTAGAATTCAGGGATTAGGGTTTCGGGATTCGGAACTTAGGGTTCAGAAGGCAAGAGGTTAGGGATCTAATGATTCAGGGTTTAGGGCTTGGGACTCAGAATGTAAGAGATTAGGATTTAGAATGTCAGACGTTAGGGATCTCATGGTTTATGGCTTGGGATTTCGGGTTTGGGAAGTACCTCGACCCCCCAAAGTAGGTAAAATAATGGCCCAAAACCTATAAAAGGCTATTTTTCTACATACTTTTGGGGTCCAGGTAAGACGACTTAGGAGTTGGGGCTCTTACGGCTTAGGATGCGGCTGGGGTTTCGGATTCAGGAGTTGGGGACTCTGTTCTGCTGTCTGGGGTTTAGGGTTTAGGGTTTAGGGTTTAGGGACCCTAAACCCTAAACCCTACTGGTAACTTAGTAGGGAATGGGGGGAATGGATCCCTATAGTAGTTCCTATATAATAATGCCCAATAATAGTCTCCACAATCCATTCCCCCATTCCCTACTCAGAACCAGACAGTCTGTTGTGATTCAGGGGCTTCCCATTCTGGCCGCTATACTATTATCGCCACAATGACGAGCACATTTTCTCGCTTTGGTACATGAAAGCCAAATTATTCTAAGGAACACCTAGGATACCCTAAGCCCTGAAGCCCCAACACGCCAAAACTCAAAACCCTCACCCCTAAAACCCAAACTCCTGAAAACGCTCCGCATTGTACGGTGTCGGGCCAAGATTAATTAGGATTTGACTTCGGGGGCAGAAACCTTGAACACTAAACCGTGCAATATAGCAGATTATGACTCCTGTCTGCTCGGACATGGTATAAGCTCTAAATGAAAACGACAGGTTTTTGGATCCCCAGGTAAACAGCACTGTAAGCCCGAAGCAGTAAACTGCAGGGCTCCGGATGTAGGACCCCGCACACGCACGGGCAGAGCGGGTGTAACATTAACGAGCATCCGGTGATATGTCACCGAGTACAGAATCCCAACTTCTTCTATCACCATGAATTCCCTTGAAGGTTTAGGCTTAGGGTGTAATTGGGATTTACGATTTGGTTTTCCCTAGCCATACAACCCTGAACCCTAAACGCTTAACTTCGACTACAAACGGTGGATCGCGCACTAGGCGCACATCTGGTGCTCAGCTCACACGGTCTGTTGTGGAGACAGCTGCTGGCCCAGTTCTGCCTGCTTAATGGGCTGTAGGTCTATAGTGTTTAGTAGCAGCAGTAGTAGTTAGTAGTAATTAGTAGTAGTAGTAGTAGTAGTAGTAGTAGTAGTAGTAGTAGTAGTGGTAGTAGTAGTGGTAGTAGTAGTAGTAGCAGGAGTAGTAGTAGTAGTAGCAGTAGTGGTAGTAGTAGTAGTAGTAGGTAGTAGCAGCAGCAGTAGTAGTAGTAGCAGCAGCAGCAGCAGTAGTAGTAGTAGTAGTACGAGAAGCAGTAGTACGAGAAGTAGTAGTAGTAGCAGTAGTAGTAGTAGTAGTAGTAGTAGTAGTAGAACTAGTACTAGTAAAGTAGTAGTAGTAGTAGTAGTAGTAGCAGTAGTAGTAGTAGTAATAGTAGTAGTAGTAGTAGTAGTAGTAGTAGTAGTAGTAGTAGTAGTATTAGTAGTAGTAGTAGTAGTAGTCGTGGTAGTGGTAGTGGTAGTAATGGTAGCAGTAGTGGTAGTCGTAGTCGTAGTAGTAGTTGTAGTAGTACTAGTAGCAGACTCGTACTGCTGCTAGAAAGAGGAAGGGACGAACCAGTGGCAATGACAGCAACAGCATCCGTAGCAAACAGAGAAGTTTGCGTGAAAGCAACAGCTTGGTGCTCTAAACCACTAGTAAATCCAGGAATCCTATTTTCCTTAACCGTTTGCGCCGAACCAGAACAACAGGGATTAGATCAACAGGGCTTATATGTAAAGGGCCCAAAACCTTATTTATGTTCGTATTTGGCAAACTTTGTCTTTATTCGTTTTGTTTTGTCTTTTTTTGTCTTTATTTGTCTTTTTTTGTTTTTATTTGTCTTTATTTGTCTTTATTTGTTTTTGTTTGTCTTTTATTTGTAACTGCCTCCTGCTGTTCTACCTGGG
>BGNK01005546.1:0-35644 GCA_003297005.1 Symbiodinium sp. clade A Y106
TGTTCCGACATGACGAAAGTACTGTAAATACCGAGTAAAGCGGATGTGTGTTAGAGGAGTATGTGGGGGGGGGTGGTTGGTAGGGGGGGGGCGCCTACTACTACTACTACTACTACTACGACTACTACTGCGTTGTAGCCCGTCAGTCCTCGCAGTGCTGTCGATGATGTGCCAGGCGAGTGACAAAAACTACTACTACTACTACTACTACTACTACTTGCCATGCAGGAGGCAAAAAAACTACTACTTCTACTACTACGACGACGACGACGACTACTACTACTACTACTTCTACTACTGCTACTACTACTTCTACTACTACTACTACTACTACTACTACTAGTACTGACTTTCGACTACTACTCCTGCTGCTGCTACTACTACTACAACTACGACGACGACGACGACTACTACTACTACTACTACTACTACTACTACTACTACTAGTACTCACTTTCGACTACTACTGCTGTTGCTGCTACTGCTGCTAGTGCTGCTACTACTACTACAAGTACGACCGACGGCGACACCGACGACGACGACTACTACCATTGCTACTGCTGTAGTACTGCTGCTTGTCGTAACATACAAGAGTAGTAGGCGGCAGATGGAAAGGAGAAGAAGAGTTCTGCAGGTCCTCCCGGCACAGACTCATCTGCCGTCTGGAAATGAGGCACGCGGCTTTTTTCCTTGCTGCAAAGTCCCTGGCAGTTTGGTTAAACCCAAGAGTTCTGCGAGGCAGATTATGTTCACAACCCACTTCAGGACCTGCAGTTCCTTAGAGTGTTCCGTGTGCTGCTGAGTTACGGGGCACGAGTGCAGCAGAGCCTTCTGACCTTGAAACTCCGACGTCTCCTTCAGAAGTGGCTCAAGGCCTTGCGTGGCCAGCGCTACTTAGACAGGTCATGGTGAAAATTCTGGCGAATGGGGATATCGTGCCAGACAACGACCCCAGGGCACAGGCTTCCGTGACGCAGCGGCGCCCTCCAGCAGCGAAGGCGTCTGCAACACCGCCACCCAACCCTCCCAGCGGTGCTTCAGATGCAGGTGCACAGGCGGGTAGAGGCGGCTTTGCGGGAGATGTGGGTGACGGGGAGAATGTCATAGTCGGCGACCTGGCGCGGGCTTGTGGCATCTATGGGAAGACAGTGCAGGTGATGGACCGCGAGGTCCCAATGATTTACCTCATCGTTGCAGGAGTACTCGCTCTGCTGTGGATCAGTGGCAACACCAATGCCATCCGCATGGGAGTCTTTGCCTTCATGCTTTATGTGATGTATACCCAGTACACCAAAGCACAGCGCGGAGGAGGCTTGTCGGGCCCCGCACCAGATGATAACAGCAGCGGCGGCCACGTCATTAATCGCGGACGGCCAAGATAGAAGAAGCCTTTGAGATTAGTTTCCTGCAGCTGTGGAGAAAAGTGGAGTGTGCGTAGGTTGTCACTCGGCTAGCTGCCTCGCTTGCTCGACAGTTGGATGCCCAAACTGCAGGAGAACTTCATGGCAACCTTTGAGTCGTCTCAGGCCCGACTGTGGCTAGTGCGTGCGGTGCCAGTGCAGGCAGCTTTTTCCGGGAGGGGGCATGGCATGCTTGCATGGCGGCGAAGTTGTGCACCACATGGCTCAAAGCTGTTCGTTCCTCCTGGCCTTGGGCTTTCGACAGCAATGACAGGCTGCAGCTTCACATTGGGTTTCAATTCTTGAACTGAGGATTTTTTTCGAGATCTGGTGTTGCAGGGTGGCAGGCGATGGAGGACTCCAGGCCCACGCGCGCAAAGAGGCGCTGCACCTGGCAACCTTGCAAGGACGCACCTTGCATGTTCTGACTGCACCGAGGAGGTCGTGGCTTCCAGCCTGCTGCTCTTCGCAAGCAAACGAAGGCAGTGTAGATATCAATGCCATTCTTCTTGCGTGGAGTGAGATCAAGAGAATGGTGAAAGCGTGCTGAACCCCAGTTCAGTGCAGGCGGCGACCCGCGATTGGTATGCCTGGCAGAGTTTGGGCTCGCCGCATGCAAGAGCTGTGATGTTCCACTTGTCAGGATGCGGTAGCTTCGACACCAAGCAAGGAGGAAGACTACATAGGTCCAGAGGTATCGAATGCCTCCGTCTCAGGAGTTCAGAGCTCCGTGGTGTGAGGTCTTGTGATGCAAGACCGGAGCAGTGCGTGCAGGCTTCGAGGTTTAAGAAGTCCTACTGGCACCGGTAGCCTTGTAGTAAGATTCTGGGTGCCATCGGCTGCGCCAGCTCTCGGTTGTCCTCGACTGGGCAGTGGAGATTAGGTGGGACGTGGCTACGACGGCGACCAGGGCAACATAAATGCCTGGACGGGCGAGGAGCAGCTACTCATCCAGAGTATTCATTGGGCGTTGGGAGAAGCTTGTCGGTTCTGTCACTTCGGTAATCTCTTCGTACTTGTCCTACTCCGTCTTCCGACTGAGGCTAAGCCCGCCACAGAAGGAACCTGAGTCTGAAACGACCCCTGTCCAGGCGCGTCTTCTGGCCGTTCTAAGAAGCAGACGGGAAGACCTTGAATTGACATGTTGTGCAGGCCTCGTCTGAACCCGCGGCTATCCCTGAGGCGCAGACTTGCGAAGATCTGCTTCTAGCTGCTGTGGCCATTGTAGCCTTGAAGGCCGGCAAGCGGAACTCAGGTGCGCGCGCTCGGAACCCGCCGAAAGCCAACCCCACTCAACTGCCCCTGATGTCAGAAAGTGCTCCCGCAGGCCGAGCGAGGAGTACAAGTGCAGATCGTGCCGAGCGAGCAGAGCGTTCAGAGCGCGCAGCAAGGCTCGGCTGTGAGTTGCGTCGCATATTTCCGGCGATACAGAAGGGTTAGAGTTAGAGTAGAGACTGAGGGCGGTCCCCGTCCCCGCAGCCAAGCCGTCCACAGCCAGTGGAGAGGAGTGGCAGAATTGCTTCGGCAAGTTTCAATGCATTGCCGATGTCCCCAAGTGACGTGACACTCATCTGCTTGTGCCCCGAGGATTTTGAGACCTCCACCGGCTTGAGCTTGGTAAGAACGAAGTTAGAGCGCCAGCGCCCCAGAGCTTGCAAAAACACGAAGACTTCGGCGGGTGACGGCCATACCGTGAGAGAAAGGCTGCATGCTGAAAGATCACGAGCTGCCGCTGTCAGATGTGCTTCAAGCCAAGGCCTTCGATAACTGAGACCGTGTTGCAAGTGCGATGTGAGGAGGATGCATCTTTCCTGGCAGGTTTGTGCAATCAGGGCCATGGCCGAGGCTACAGTGGCATACAAGTTCGAGAACGACGCTCGCTATTGATATCAGCCAGGGCTGTGCCGCACAAGATCGCACAAGTAAAGTTCGAGCACCAGTTGCAAATCAATCATATATATATATATATATATATATATATATATAGAAAACATACAACATAATATAATATATAGTATAATCTATAATATATTATTATCATCTAATATAATCTAAACCCGAAGCCGCTAACCCCAAGCCCTAATTAAGCACCGAAGCCCCAAAACCAAAGCCCTAAGCAATAAGCCCCAAAACCAAAGCCCTACACCCGAAGCCCTGAACCCGAAAAGCTGAATTGAGCCCTAAACCCCAAACCGCGAGCCCTACACACCGACAGCCCTAAACTCCAAACAAGGCCGGGTGTCTGGAGCAAGACAAAAGGCAAAGGGTTTAGGGATGTTCACGGTTTTGGGATGTTGAGGGTCTGGTCTTTAATTTAGGGGCCAGCTGCTCCACTCGCTCCACTCGCTCCGACCGTTCTACTCGTGCCACTAGTTCCGCTCGCTCCGACCGTTCCACTCGTGCCAGCCGTTCCACTAGAAGCGTGTTCCAACTCGCTCCACTCGCCCCTGCACGTTACCTGTTCCACTCATTCCGTTCGCCCACAGAGCGAGTGGCGAGTGGGGCGAGTGGAGCGAGTGGCACGAGTGGAGCGAGTGGCGCGAGTGGAACGAGTGGAACGAGTGGAGCGAGTGGAGCGAGTGGAGCAGACGGATTAGCGCCCCCCGGCGCCGACACTCTCGCTTTTTGGCCATTAAACAAACATGCCGGTAGAGCAAAGGCGAAGCAGCTCAAAAACCTGCGGGACACATTGCCGCATGCCCAGAGCTGGAGCTTCGTCTCAGCAGTGGGTACAATAGCATCACGTGCTGCGGCTGAGGGCTGCGGAACAGCGGCTTGGCATGTATTCGGTCTCCATAGCAGGGGGAGGCAAACTTTGGGCCTACAGCAAGTCAGGGTCATGGAAGTGCTTGTGGCCTCGCAGTGGCCGAGCCGAGGACTGCCCTGTGGGCACGGCTAATTCAGGTTAAAGAGCTGCATCAGGCAATCTCAGCGCGTGTGTCGGAGGCAATGCGGTGACCCTGACGCTGAAGCGTTCATGCTCGTCTCGCATCGTTTCGCTTGGTGTTTCAACGTTCGTCAAGTTGCACAGGCGGTCGAGGTCGAAGACTTCAGCAAAGCGGAAGAGGTCTATGAGCTTCAGAAGCTTGCAGAGGACGTCGCTGGTGTCACTGACCGATTCGCTCTGTCTGATAGCTATTGGATCTCAAGCCAAGTTAAGTCTGCTGTGTGCTTCATGCCACGGACCCCAAGACATGAATTTGCAGGACTGTCTCAAGGGCTTCGAGCTGGATGAACGCCAAGGCCAAAGGGCAAGACGAAAAGAACCTGTTCTGGTATGCTTTGTACTCATGTTGTTGAACCCTGGCGGCTTCCCCACTAGGTGGATCTGCTGATTTGACAGCGGGTGCCATATCCTTGGGACCAGCCTCGTCTCTTGGGCTTCTCGAAGGCTGGGATGGATGTTTTAGTCCGGCTCTCCGCGCAGTCAGCATAGCAGCAGCAGTCGGCATAGCAGCGGCAGGTGACTTCACTGTGGAGTTCTGGATGCGTTGCCACGTTGCTTTCCTGAAGTTTTACATCGCACTTTCTGTTAGGAAGGCAATAATATGCTGCGCTTTAACACAGGTTGATGTCTCAGCCCGAACCCCCTTGCTGACTGGCGACCCTTCAATGGTTGGAAGCTTTCCGCACCACGGTTGCAGCACGGAGACTAGCCTCTCTACGTTCTTTGTGTTCTTTCGCGCTTGGCTGAAATCCATGCCTTTTTTGCTGGACACGCCTGATGACTCAAGACCCGAGGTCCCTATACGTGAAGCCGGGTGGAGGTGCGGCATTGTGGCCAGGCAGCTTGTCAGAGAAGGGGCGCTTCGCAACACGACGCGTTTCCAGGTCTCCAACTTGATTTTGCCGGTGGAAATAGTTATTCCTCGAGGATGCGTCTCCAGCAGCTCCCCGGTACATGTGGGAATATGTGGGAGATCCATTGGAACATGGACATGGGATCGCAGAATACGGGGAGCGGCGAGAGCCTGCAACGCCAGCAGCCAAGGACAAAAAAGTGGATGCACGTAGCCATCTCCTACAGCTTCAGTCCGAGTGACAACGACTTCAAGGCGGGCCACGACAACCCATGCATTGTGTCTTGGTCTGCTGTTGATGGTCGAAATGCCTGAGCCCATTGGAGGTGAGCCTTTTTCAGGATGGTTTGCAGGCCCTCGGTCGACAGTTTACCCAGTCACCACAGTCATGGTACGATCAATTCTGGGCTCAGGTGGAGTTCGGAAGCGAGATCTGGGCGGTTAACATGGATTCTGAACTCAGGCCTGGACATGTCATGTCTTCAGCAATGAACGTGGACAGAGCTGTTGGCTTTAGGCTTGGTCCTTTCCCTGGGAAGCTGGCCGAGTTCCGCGTCTGGGACCACGCAAGGGCTGCGGATGAGGCACAGCCAGAAAGCTATGAAATGTGCCAATGTGCCAGCTCTTTGAGCTTCGCGCAGTGGATCCTATGCAGGTGGAGCTGTGGATGACTCGCCGTTGCCAGGGTGACGAGCCAGGCCTTTGCTGCTGTCTGAGCCTTCGCCCTTCGCGTTGCTTGGCTCAACCGTTTGGTGCAGTGCTGATTGTCATACTGCTACATTTTGCATGTTGGACAAGCCGGTGCCTTCGAACGAGGTGGCCTCTCAGACTCGACTTTGGATCCTGGCAAGGCCTTAGCCAGCGGGCATTTCTTTGCTGACCGAGGGGCCTTTGACGGAAGCTCGTCTGCATGATTCAGACGAGGGTTCTAACATCGAGTACCCCAGTTGCGCGTGCTGCACCAAGTGCGCGGCAAGGTCCAGTTACTTGGGATGGTGACTGCCCGAGTCTGCTTGATGATCCTGCGGAGGAGGAATCGGCTCACTCCTCGTTTGGCAGATGCACAAGGTATTGTCACGTGGCATAGCTCCTGTTGGCCCGGCGTGTCCTTCGAAGCCAGGTCGGCGATTGCAGGGAGTGTGGGCAGAAGTACACTGCCAAGCAGGCCTCTCTTCCGATTAGTACGGGCAGTCTTCCGTGTGGTGTCGACCAGCCTTCTTGGAAGGGGTATCAACAGTTCCGGGGCTACTGCCACAGTTACGATCACGCTGGAGCCACACCGTCAACTGGGAGATGAACCTTGAGTTTCGGGTCTATGAACGATGCAGTGCAACCGCCCGCGAACGATACCGCGACTTTTTCGCACGGACAGAAAGAGCTTGAGCCCGCAAAGGGGGTGTAGGGGCTGCCCCCTATTGAACTGAGAGAGTCGAGAGTCAACCTCTTTCTGCGTGGAAGGACGGAAGGAAGCAGAGAGAGAGAGTTTGTTGCCACGATTGCAGAGAAGTTGCATGCTAGCACAAGCGCGAAGCTTGGGTTTGGGTATGTTTGGTTCCGTTAGACCCATTCTGGGACCATGCCTTTTGCTGCTGTCGTGAGAGGGTGGATCACCCATGAACGCACTTGTGGGACGCTGCGGGTTGGAAGGCCAGACCCGATGTCCTGGCGGACAGCGACCCTTGGAGCAACGAAAGCCTGCTTCGAGCCTGGCAGTGGCTGGACAGTTCGCACCTCCGCTTAAAAACCTCCAATTCCACCCGGAGACATAGATCTGAGCAGAAGTGCCGAAGCGCTTGAATCTGAGGCACGAGACGAAGGCAACTGGGTAGCATATATGGCATATGGCTGACAGCATGGGTGCTTGCCGACTCGGGTGCCCTTCACTCTGTCATCCTGCCACCGAGGTTGTCGAGCGCTACCAAGCTGCAGTTGAACAGTAGTTGGTTTTCAAGTGACCCGCCTTTAGAGGCCCTTGTATCATCACTTTCAAGTGCTGGGGAAGACAGTGGCAGCTTCAGAGCTGCATGTGTTCACCCGCCTGGCGGAGTCCGAGTGTGAGAGCGTAATTCCAGTGCGCGGGTTACACTGTGCACCACAGTGAGATCTCAGGACGACGAGAGGCCGAACGCAGGCAGCTAGAATCTGAGGCTCGTCAGGCAGGGTGCAGGGTTGTATCCACGGAGCTCGAGCGGAAAGCTTTCAAAGCCTCTTTCGCTTACCTGAACAGGTGGAGGAGCGCCAGCGCAAGGAGTACTTGCATTGGCAAGAGCAGCAGAGACAGCAGGCGGCAGCGCTGGCTGCGTCTGTGTTTCCATGTCACACTTGTTTCAATCAGGAAGAGCTGGAGCTAAAGAGAAGGGAGGACGAGGCTCATGAGCCCAGTCTTCAACTGCTCCTACGTGGCTTAAAGTGGACCTCGCAGGCTATCGATGCTATCGGCCGAAAAGCTCAAAACTTCGAGTAGGCGTAGGGCGGAATCGGGGGAACGGGCCTCTGAGCCATGGCTCCGCGGCTCGGTGCGGTTGCCTTCGGCCTGTTTTCCCTGGCCGAGGCGGCCAGGAATCCGTTTATGTTGCACCGATCCATACGGGATGTTTTGCCGACAGGCGAATCTGGGGCTGCTTGGGCAGTACGCAAGCTACGATGTGACCCGGCCTTCATTACACGTGGACTTTCGTCGGCATATTTTGCGGATCCTGGCTGCAGCCTCCCCATCACTGGCGTGCAGAGGACGGCCTGTGCTGCTAGTAACCCCTTCGCAAGTTGCTTTTGGGAGATCGGACAAGTTAGTGCCTGCTCCTCCGCCTCTGTATGAACATCGCTTCCAGTGCCGAACGATCCTCAATGCATGGGAGAGAAGGGCACAATAACCCAAGACGTGCGGAGCCGAACAGATGGCTCGATTCTGCAAATCCTGCACAATGAAAATACAGTGTAGACCGCATGCTACATGTCGCTGTAGTCCATCGTTCAACTTTCGTTACTTTGCTTTCCTTGATCTGCTGGGCCTCGAACAGGGGCCCGGGTGAACCATCCTTGCCTTGATTCTGGTCCCACAGCTCACCCCATGCACGTCCATGCCTGCCGTGCTGTCGAACCAGCACCGCTTCTCTGCGGAGGTTCGATGTGCATTTAAGCTCCTTCCTGGCTCTGAGTGTAGTGTCAACGCTGTTCTTTGCCAAGCTTGCTGTCATGCTTCGGGACGTTTGTGCTTTGCAGTGGCTTGGGCGATTGAGATCTGCACACTTTGTTCGGTCTCACTCTTACTCCGCCCTGGCACCTTTTTGCTCTTGCGCTATTGCTTTGAGAATTATGCTGTTTGACGGTTCTGAGGCCCGCATGCCCATCGAGAAGGCGGCTGAGATGGTACGGGAGGCGGAGCAGAACTTGCAGCCCAGTGCAGGAGCAGCAGACCAGGCGCCCCGCGTGTCAAAGAGCTGTCGAGCTTGTGCTGACCGAGAATGCAATGGGTGCGGAGATCCGCGAAGTTTGACATAGATTATCTCCATGCCCTGCTCAGGTGCAGGGAAACCCGCCGTGTCCGCAGGTCCCCCACCGATTTTCGGCACAAATGACATTCGTGAACACAGACTCAGGCGCTTCACAATTCACTGTCGTTTAGAGTTTAGAGCCGATGCGCCTGCATTCTCTTGCCGCTAGCTGGCTGGCAGGTTATCCGGCGAAAGGCCCCGGCTTCTTTGTGCAGGATGTGGACCTGAAGGCCATGCGAATGGAAACGATTCGGCCCTTCCTTGGGAAGATAAAAGGCATGGACACCAATCTGACCATGCTGACGCTGAGCTGGGAAGTGAGCTGCGTTTGTGAGTTTGTGGAGTTTCAAAGCGGAGCGGAAAGCTGAGGAGCATAGGAAACCATTCTTGGGACCTCACCGGAAACAATCAGCCAATGTGCCGTGTACTGCCCATGTTTGGAAGTCAGCGACTCTCGCTTGCATCTGGCTTCCTCCAATCACCATCGAATGGCCCATAGCCATGCCTTTCGGATCCCTGCAGGCTTCCATGACATGTTTGCCTGGGCTGCGAATCCGGCGCTGTCGGAATACGTGGGGCCGCACATAGTGGCCGGACACAGCTGCGACCTGTGGCGCTTCCGTTTCGGGAGCCTTCTGCTTGACTTCCGGCCTTCTTGTGCATGGATCTCTTCGCATTGTCGAAACGTGCTGGCTCCCTAGGGCTTCGACAAAACAAGAGCAGATGGCAGTGAGAACGGATGGAGGTGCAATGTGTTCGCTTCTGTTGCTGCAGACTGCAGGAGCAAGACCTTAAACCAGACGTTGTGTGCTGATGGAAATATTCCGGTGGAGCTAGTGATCTCGATCAACAACTCCAGTGGCATCTTGCTTGCGAGCGCTGGGTACTAGTGCAATGACTGACAGCGATGATTGACATGTACTGCCAAGGCACAACGGTAAAGAAGATGCTGGCCAGCTACCAGTTCAGCCAGGTGACTTCTCAGGCCAGCAGGTGCATTTAGGGCCAGCAAGCAGCCGGCTTCCAGTTTGGAAGGTCGATCAGACGCTTCTGGAGAAGCCTTCCATCTGCGACAGCCTTGCCCCGCCGTGCGAGAACGGGCGAGATGTGGGGCCGGTGACTGTGGCCGCCTGGATGGGTCCATGAAGGGTTTTACCGAGAGCAATGATATGAAGCACCCGAGAATTCGCAAAGACCGTGTCAGTCGAATCGCTGAGGATGCATACGTCTTCCACCCAGGCATCTCAGCAATTGACTACAATATAGAGGACGGTTGTACACTCGTGATTGCATCATGCGCATGGAACTGGTTGAAGGACAACTGTGATCTATTCCTACAGCCAGCCTTGACAGGATCAGAATGTGGCGGATCTGCGAGGCGATGCGCTTTTCATCTGCATGGACTGCCTCCAGAATCAGAGCTCCTTCATTGACCACAACTACACGCGGCAAATCGGCAGCGGTAAGCTTCATGATTCTGGCATACCCTAGCTGTGCCGTAAGGATCGTAAGGCTACTAGAGTTACTCGAGGGTACGAAAATAATGAGCGTTACTAGTTATCTGTCAGAGATTGCGAAACCGCATTGGCCATGGCATGGCTTAGTAGATTGCGTGGCGCTGAAGGATCTCTCGCTACACATTGCAGATCTCGCCAGCATTCGGCCAGTGTCTTCCCTGAGTGGAGTGGGTCTTGTTCTTGGTGTCGCTTCTTTCGCCTGCCACGGGCCGTGTGCATTAACTACAAGATGTAAGTCTGAATAATGATGAGGTATGCGCTTTGCAATGGCTATCCGGAGCAGGGCTCAGTGGGATATCAGCTCAGCCACCTGCATCGCACAAAAAGCTAGGCATTTCTTGCGAAGTCACTGCAGGACACCGTGCCACCTGGTCCGGAGTGTATGGGTGGTGATCCCCGTCTGGTTGGGAAGGAAGCGCCCTTCTTCGCAGGCGATGGAGAAAACAGGCTGGAGCCGAACTTAAGACCTTCAGGCTCCTAAGCCCTAGACTGGGCCTGGCGAATCGACGAATCGAGGTGCTCGGCTGAGAGCTCCATTGGCTTCTGGCTCCTCGGCCGGTTTGGGAGGCTTAGGCCAAAGCAGAGGCTGTGCCGCCTTGGCCGAGGTATGGCCTTCCGAAGGCAGGCCACTGCTCGGCGGGCGAAGTCCCCAAGAAGAGCGCGTGGGAATCGGGCTGTACCTGGTCGATTCTGAAGCGGCACAAGACCATCAAACAGGCTCCTGACTCCTTCTGCAGCTTTGCAGTAGAGACGGAGACCTTTGCTGTTGGTCGCAGACTTGCTTGCTCAACGACCACCACTACCTGAGCTACTGCCAAGCAGACTTCAAAGAGGGCAAAGGCTTTCCAAGGCACCCGAGAATCCCAGCGATGCCTGAGTGGAAAGCCTGAGTTTTGTCGAGTGCAGTTCTACAAGTAGCTCTCCTTGTCCAGGAGTGAGGCCGCACTGCTTGCGGCCTTCAGCTCTGAAGACGCTTTGTTGCATTTGGCCAGTTCTTCGCATTTGGGGAAGCGTGCGTGTCACGAACCGTTCTGAGGATCCCTCGAAGGGAGGTTGTGCAGACATCGGCGGGCCTGACAGTGATGTGGAATCAACTTCTCTTGTGGTTTAAAGTCTATGACATCCGTCATGACAGGATGTCGCAATATTACGCATCTAATTTACAGTAGTCAGCAACGCTCTTGTGTTTTCGGCAGGAGCCCGAATCCTGTATGTTGTGTCTCAAGACTCCACCGCTAATTTTCAGGTGTGTTACCTACAGTAGTTGTCTGACGAAATGAAGCCGGCTTTTTGGCGAGGTTTCCCGAGAGGCTGCTCGTGTCAGCCACCCGTGGCACATGGCTAAAGGAGTTCATTGAATAACGCACATCATGTACCCAACAATCGAAGTTAGCAAAACCTTATTTGTTGAGCGCTTCCTCGCAGCTGCGGCTGAAATCCTTGAGGAAGGGCTAGCAAGCCATGGAACTCCTAAGCCCTAAGCGGGCGTCCGCGAAAGCAGTGCCACGGGCGTCGCTGCTTCGTTTCACGCGACACGAGGACTCTTGGTCCCATGTGGCGAAAAAAGCCGGGGGGCCTGTATGTGAACTGCAGGAAGGTGCTTTTCTGTTTGAAAGCAGGATAGCCCCGCCGACGGGAAACAAGTAGTTGCGCAACACAAGGGCCACAAGTAGTCTACCCAAGCCTTGCAAGCTCTGGGGTGCAGACATTATGTAACAGAATACTGATTCCGTCTAGCGGCTTCCGTGACAGGTTCGAGGAAGAAGGGTCAATCTGGTTTGGCTTCAACTCGTGTTCCATCCACTAGATGATGGATCCACCGGCTTTTTCTGTGTACGAATAAGTTCTGTTGCATCGAAGTGAGCGTTGCCGAGTCAAGCTTTGTTGATTCCTGTAAATTCTGCGACCCCCACTCGTAACGGAGCAGTTCCTGCATCTTGTCAGGAAGAAGCGGCACGCCAGAAGATCTTGCAGCTACGGGACCGCAGAGAAGCTTGGCAGGAGCATGCGCAGCGGGCTCGCCGAATGCTGCTCGGCATGTCTCGGCATCGGGTCACCGCATGTGGCATCCTCTGCCTTCGGCCCTTAGCTGGGCCCAGAGGCAGCGACGCTGATCTCAGGACCCAGGACTCCCTCAGGACGTTGGCGAGCTGGACATGCCCATTTTCAAGGTACTGAGCTGCGACGTGCAAAGACACTGTTTAGTAGTAGTAGTCGGAACGACATGCCTTGCTTTCCTGTCACGCTGGTTCAGAGCTGAGGCTGTCATGCAGTTCAATCCATAAAGGTTTCTATCGCGAAGGTCGATGGGCCCAGCTCGTGATCGCGGCGGCAGGTGTTGACAGCAGAAGTTCCTAGGTTAGAAGATGCTGCTTCCAGACACAGCTGCCGTGCGTCAGCGTTGTTTTCTGCGAAGCAGACAGCGCATGAAGCACTTCATTTCCAGCCGGACAGACAACGACAGATAGAACTGTGGCTAGCTTGAATGCGCCATTGCGCACTCTCCACCTCAGGTTGTCAACATTTTCAGTGGTACATATGATATTTGCACTTCTGGGAGATTGGTTGCCATCCTGAGTTTTCCTCTCATTTGCAAAAGCACCCTGCCGACTGCTTGGTCAGCAAAGAAGTGTCCAGAAATCTCAACAGTTGTGCAGACAATGGTTGAGAAAGCTGACTGGGCAACCTTTCACTCCAGACGTGTTCAAACACGGATCGACACCAGTTGTGATTGAATTTCATTGAAGTGTCGCAATGGCAGCGCAAGTGCATGCCCAAAGGATTGAACATGGTCCTAGACAGGACTGAGACTCATTGAGAAAACATTTGTCAGCCTTGCGGGGCACAGGAAAGTTCGAAAATAGATCTGCAGACGAGTGGGTCCTGGGTCATGCATGGTGAAGCTATGGACTCGAACCACAGCTTCTTGGTTATGGCAGTGGGTGCGATAAGTGGGGCTAGGCTAGAGTAATTGGGACGGCAGCTTCCTTTCGTTTCAGATGCTAGGCAGCTGGCCCTCACTCATCGAGACACGTCATGATTGGATATTGGCATGGCATTTGCGGCCAACCTGTCTGGCGGTCCGGCAAGCCGAGCACTGTTCCAATGGACATTGCGCGAGCGCATTCTCGGAGAGAGCTCGTCTCCCGACAGGATCGCACTTTCCTCCTAGCGGTGTCCGTTCTGCACTGCTGCACCGTGAAGAGGACCCATGCTCGCTTAGGGTACAGCAAGATGGCACGCCAAGATTACGGTGTTGGGAGAGTGTTCCGTTGCCAATCCACCGCCGAAGTTCTTGTTCGCAGACACCCTAGGCTGCAGGCTTTGTTGATTGAGCTTTATGTCTAACAGAAATCTTTATGGAAGAGCGGTGGAAAGCTGGGACGGGAGATGGTTGGATGTCGTGCGGGGATAACCTGATGCAGGCTCTGCGGACTCAAGCGGTGATGTGTCTCACGTGTCGCCAGGAAAGTCTTCTCGAACGAGTTTCTATCGTGCATAGCTTAACTTCATGGTGCAACACGATTTTCGACGTCCACCAGCTGCCAGCATAAGGACGGCTCAGCTGCTCCCAAAGCAAAATGAGCCGAAGGGCTCGCAGAGCCGCTCGAAGGCTCAGAGAATCGCTGTGCTTCGGATCGTGTGAGGTAAGATTCGCCAGGCGGCCTCGGGAACTCAGGGAACTCCAGAACTTCCGAAGCCCTTGTCCTCGCTTTTCCAGGCTTTGCACCGGGCCGGCCGTGGGGCCGTGTGTCTTCTCTGCGTCTCTCTTCCTTGCTGGTCCTATGCCATGCAGGCCATTCCTGGCCGACTGAATTGGCAGTCCCCTCCCCATCCTACCGATGTGCAGACGAGGGAGAACTCAGAACTCGCCAGTGCGACTTTGAATTTGATCCATGTGGGCATCCAAGGCCAAAGCCGTACATGGCACTGGCCGTTGGCTGAGCTTAAGTGATCAGCGGAGGGTCTTGGGGATGCTGTAGGAGCTTGCTGAAGCAAGAACAGAGACGGGTCTCATCTTAGGTCCGCATGCTGCTGGAAGTGGTGCACGTACAACGCCCAACTGTTCAGCTGCCAGAAGCTGGATGCGCCTATGCGCTGTTCATGCGTGCACGCACAGCTTCTCCAGGCAGAAGCCATGCCGCCTTTCGTTCATTCTGCCGCTCACAAGTGAAGCTGGCCGGTGATCATTTCTTGTTGTGTTCGCAAGAGATTGCGCGCCACAGTCCCCGACCTTGGACCGTGATGGCAGGGTGGCCTCGACTGCCATGCAGACCGTCGCCTCCCAAGTGCGCAAGGTCCTTCAAGAGGCTTCGAAGGGATGTTCAAGCAGTGATTGCATGTGCAGCAGGAGCCATGTCGTTGCGAGCAGCAGGCGCAATCTGCAGAGGATGCTGGCGCTTGGCTCGTGTTGATCCCAGCTGCTCTTGCTGTTGGATGGAAGACTTCCTTCGGCACAGCTTGGCAAGTTCTTCAGGTTGATGTCTTCTGTGAGGAGTGGGAGCAGCATAAGGCTCCGGGGCTTACACGAACAGCTTACCTTTTGCAAGAGAGGTTTAGAACCAACCCACTTTGAGTTGGCTCATTCAGGCGGGCTTGCCTCACCTGCCGGAGTTTTTTGCAGACCCACGGCCTTTGCCTCATTGACAGACTTGGGGCTCATCATTTCACGTTCTACATTTGCATGCCAGCAATCGCCCAGCTTTGTATTTGAGGCGCCTGGCCCCGCCTGAAGGCGAAGTGGCGTTCAAGCTACATGGAGTTTAGGGCGTTGTCTGCTTGTGGTGTACTGCAAGCATGTCTACGCTTGTCACAGGAGGATCTGCTGTTGGTGTGGGGAGGTGTGGAGCAAAGCGTCGACAGGCTAAAAAGGCCATTGCCGTGCTAAGCTCCATCTGCTGAGGCGGTCGTCGATGCAACGACCCAGCATTGTGGTTGCTGCGCAGCATGCTGCCAGAGCCCGAGAATTGACACAGCAAGTGGGTTTGCTGTGACGCCGTGGTCAGGTACGGAGCCTTCTGATGTGCAGGACATCCCTCTCGACAAGGCGTTTTGCTACCGGCGGATTGATTTTGATCTTGACAGGAGGCTGGTGCGAAGCCTTCCTGGCGGATGCCTCAGCACTTTGGTCACTTTGGTCCCTTGCTTCTTTCGAGCAGGGCCGGAGCCCAGGTGCTGTGCCAAAGGCAGAGGAACAACCAGGAGGCGAGAAGGGACGAAGGGATCCCGGACCACAGTCGGTGCTCGAAGTCTGGGCTTCGAAGCCGCAGGTCCACAGTGGCTGCGGTACAGCAACTTGGCGGCACCTGCCTGCTGTTGAGGACTGGTTCCCGACGGCTACTGGATCAGGTGACGAGCCACTGCCAATTCAGTTGCCGATGGAGGTCGGGAACTTAGACAGGAGGCTTCCTGCAACTAATGCTAGCCCCTGGCGACATCCGTTATTGGCGTGCAAACGCAAACGAGGCTTCCGGGCGCCTTCGCGAAGGTGGCGTCGTGGAGCTCCGCAACTACACTTGTTCTGCCGGCAATGGCTTGCAGGGAGATGGCCGGAGCCAAAGAAGTAGAAAGCCGGTGGAGATAGACATCTGCAGACCTTTATCTACATGTACATTGAATTTGGCATGTGGGACTGCCGCTGGGACCTGTTCTGCGGCCTGCGGGCAGGGGTGCTTTCACGCCCTTTCTGGCCTGTATGGTGCATGCACCATGAAGGGCTTCAGGCTCCATGTTCTGCAGCCATTTGGGTTCAGCCGTGCACACTGTTATCGAACAATGCTTGGTGCAAGATGTCCCAAGAACCCGTGGAATTGCTAAGCGCTGGCATTCCACAAGAGGCTTCCGCCAAGTGCACGCTGCTTCTGCAACTCGACAGATTGTTTCCTCTTGTTAGCTTTCATTGGCATCGGCGTGTGCTGACTGATCACACAGCCTTTGCAGAACCTAGCTGAGGAAAAAATGTGTGAAGCTGCTGGAAACTTTCAACCCGAAAGTCACCACTGTGGATGCCTACATGGACGATGCCAAGTTCTTGGAAGATCCCATGATTGGAGACGTGGAGCTCAAGTTTATTCATCAAGTATTCTACGGCTGCCATCGCTACGGCAAGCTTCTGAAGCTTTTCGTCACGAGCTTTGCCTTCAGGGTCCCAGCCATCGCCGTTAGATCGGAGCAAAGCTTGTACCAAGTCCTGGCCTACCTTCTCTTCTTCAGGCTTGGGGTCATGATGGGCATGCTGAGTAGCCGTTGTCTCGTTGCCGTTCATTGGTGAGAGGCTTGATGAGATGGGCTTGCAAGATTTCCGAAAGTTCATCTTCTGTGGCTATGGAAGTCCTCCAGCCATCTTCGCGCTCATGTGCCTCCGATCTTGTACTGAAGTGTATGTAAGTTGCGCCTGTGTCCTGGAAGCATTGGCTTCAGGCAGTATGCTCTGGATCGAGAAGAACTGAACAATTGGGTCATGCAGGAATGGCTGAAGCACTATGACCCTGAATATTTGGACGAGGAGCCCTCGGGGTGACAAAATTCGGATAGGCCAGCCAAAGTGTCTCGGACAAGAAAGATCCACACTTCCCTTTCATGGCAAGTAGGGACGTGAAGGGGTGGGTCAAAGATGTTAGTAAGGATCGTAGCCCTGGAGGACGTGCTGGGAAAACTTCATCGCCGAGCCGAGGATTTGAGACCGATGATGGAGGAAATTCAGCTCAAAGCGACGGGTGTCGCAAAGTCTGGTGGTCAACGAGGACCCGGCACAGTGAAGTCTGACAAGAAGCTCACCGAGTTCGAGCCGTTCAATCTCACGGCCGTGAAGCCGAGGACACTGCTGTCAGAAGTTCCGAACTTCAACAGGAATTGCTGTAGCACTTGTTTGACCTCGGCAGGTTGATCCCTGAGCCAGAGACTTCGGTGCTCAAGGACTTGACTGCCCATCCTGTACCCGCGCACATCAACCGGACAAGCCTGGCGGCGATAGAGGAGGGGAGGAAAAGGCAGCGTGAGGAAGAGAAGGCAAGAGTTGCTGCGAAGTACTCGCTTGACGATGAGTTCATTTTTGAGACCGCCAATCGGCGAGACCATGAGACAATCAGGACGCAGCTTCTAGAGGACGCAGAGAAGAAGACCATGGCTGAGTGCACATTCCAGCCGAAGGCCAAGAAACGCATCATGCCAGCAGAGGATGCCACGGTGCGACAGAACACCACGCAAGTCCTTCGAGAGGATGCTCGAGTAAGACAGACAATGTTGGCAGAGCACGACTTGCTCAAACAGTATGAGGCTGAACTTCATGATGCCTCGGATTTTTATGCATGGCAGGATCGCATGAGGAAGAGACCTGGCAGCAATTGCTTATTTCTGTACTCCGGGGCGAGCTGTTGTTCTGCTTGTTCTCATAGAGATTAGTACTCAACGAAGGGCTTCCCTGCAGCTGCAGTCTAGCAGTATCTAGCAGTTAGCGTGTTAAAGCAAGGAAGGACTTTCTTGAGGAGGAGGCCCGCACGAAGGAGCGCATCATCCAGACTCAACTGGCAAGAGATGTTGCTGCAGAAGCACATGAAGCAGCAACAAGGATGAAATCCATTCAAGCCGAGTTTCAGCACCTTGGCAGCAGATACGAATCAGCAAGGACCACGTCCGGCTGAAGCCTGAAAGACATGACTGCGCAGGAAGAAAGACCTGCAAGTACAACTCGTGCCCTGGATGGAAGTGCGTACGGGTTGTTCTGTACCGCGGCTCTGGTTGATTGCTGAAGCTGGTTCTTTGCGTTGACTGAGGAAGCCAAAGAACGAGAGATTCTTGACTGAGTGTTAAAGTTTCTGGGGGTTTATTGCGTTTTCAGGGGTTGCGGGGTGCAGTCGGCACTTCACACTCAACGACGGACGTTTCAGAAACCTGCAGCCTGAGCATGTCGGCCCAGCACTCCTTCCTGCAGCTACTCAATCATGTTGTCGAGGCTGACGCCGACGGTGGCTGTAAAGCTTTTCGGGTAAGGATAGGGATAACTAAGATTCAGAGACGTAATGCCCAACGTAAACATAGCAAGAAGCAGCACTGCGTGGAGTACGTGGAGACAAGGCCATGGAATCCCTTCACCCAATCCCCAATCTGGAGTCGTGACGTGCTCAAACCTGCTCAAGCCAGAAGGCCCGAAGGCTCCTTCGTGCTGCCACCAGCTTTCGTGACACCCGCATCGGGCTTCGAAACCTCTGCATGTAGGCACTGACTCGTTTGGGCTGGGCTCGATGTGCAGGAGGAGCATGCACGTCGCAGTTCCTTCAACGGGCCGGGGAAATCTCAGAGTTCGTAGCAGCACCAACCTTGGAATCACGGAGGTATGAGGCTGATCTCGAGCAGAAGCAGAAAGTTGTGGAGCAGACAACCGAAGACAGAGAGAAGGCAAGACGGCACCATGTGCAGCAGGAAGAAACCTGAGGGCGAACTTTGATCTTAGCTGCGCTTTCGCCCCTTTGTTCTATGATTGCGGTTATTCTACACAGTAGCTAGATAGTCAGTATGAGTTAATGTAAACTAACCATGTTCAAATTAAAGTTACATTGCGCTATAGCATGTATATCGCATCATGATATGTTATATGGCAGTACTACGCACGCACTGCCAGGGATAGATGGGTACAAATACATACATACACGCATGGAAATATACACATAGGTATCTATCCGCAAAGGAACATGTATGTATGCATATGTGTTTGTATGTATATGCATTTTACGTATATGAAGATACCTACGGGCATAAGGAAGAACATGAACACATACTTAAACTTGTTATATACATACATATGCATGTGTTCAAATTCGTATGTACATACACACGGCCATGCACACTTGTACTTGTACGTATGTGTGTGTGTAGATATATATATATATACATAGGTATATGTGTTTACATATGTATAGGTCTCAACATGTATATATATATACATATGTATGCGCACATGTGGCTGCATATGCATAAGCACGTACAAGTACACAGGCACTCGCACCTACTCAAATGAATGCACACATACGCGCAGACACCCGTACATCCGTGTATACACACGTACTTTCACACATGCATACATACATTTACATGCATGCATACTTTACAGTACATTACATGACATGACACACCATGCCATGCCATGCCATGCCATGCCATGCAGGCATACACACACACAGCGCTGTCCATTTACCACACCGTTTGTCTGGTAATCTAGAGGTCAAACGATCCATGTATCTATGTATCTGTCTGGCTGCATCTACATTCATACACACATAAGTGCATGAGTCAAGTGCTCTCGGTGCGGCCAGGCCCGCATTGCTGAGCAGGAGGTTCTCGTAATCAAGCAGGAGAATGCTGAGCGGCCTGGCAGCAGCGGCAGCAGCTGTCAAGTATTCAGCCTGTACCGGCTTCGAAAGGCAGCGACGCAGAGAGAAGGAGGTTGACTTGGCAAAGAAGAAAAGGGAAGATGACTACGAGATGGAGCGTGGCATGGATGCAATTCCCAGCAGTAGCTGTTGCTAGTGCCGACGCCGCTGTAAGAAGAACTCCTGCACATGTCTCTGAGGCAAGAAAGAGCTCATTCGTCAAATCCGAGCTTTGGAGCGTGCTCCGCGTGAGACAGCGAAGGTCTTCGACCGTGCTGAGGCGAGAGGTGGCACAATTACAAAAACTGAAACTGTGAGTCGTGAGTCGTGAGTCCCGTACATTGAGGCCCCCGCCCAGGGATTCTTGGAGGAGATGTCCTTCGCTGAGCTGAAGGAACGGCTGGTTGTCATGCAAGCGCAGCACGAGAGGCGCCAGCACGGGAGGGCCAGGCTATGGTTGTCAGATTAATATAATACAATATAGTAGTGGGGTACTGGGGGGCAACCTGGCACTTGGCACAACTCCCGCTGGAAGCGCCTGAGGCGCGTGGAGGCGAAGCGCGAAAGGCAGTTGGCCAAGAAGGCAGGGCATGGCATGGACCAGCTTAGGCTTAGGTGTTCGGCTGCGTGTATCTTGAGCAGCAAGAGGCTGTTGGGCTCAACATGGCTCAACATCCTCCAGCATGTTTGGCCACACAGCAAGAAGTATTCCGAGCCCCAGGCTTTTGTCCTCCAGCATTGCAGATCCAGAAAGCTTGCTTGCGGCTGCCGCTCGGGTTGTGGTTGACAAAGTCTTGCACAGTACGCCTCATGAAGTCGCGTTCGCAGTTATCTCGCGAACTTTGCAGCCAAATTTCGAGAAGTTCTGCAAGGAGCTCTTCGATTTTTGGGGAATCGGCCGCAAGACGGTCCACGACGGAGTTCTGTACGTTCTCGCGCTGCAGCAGCGGGAGCATCGCATCGTGACAGGGCGAGGAATACGAACGCTTCTGCCGGATGAGGCCTGCCAGAAAATACTGGGCGATGCTAGCAAACGTCTAAAGCATGGCGACGTGGATGCAGCAGTTGAAATGGTGGCTCGCGGAATTGTCAATGCCATTTGGTGGCGGAAAGTCTGGCGCCGGCTGAGACCGATTGCTCTAGGTGTGGCCGTGGTGCTTTTGATTTGGGCTTGGAATGTGTGGCGTCGATGCCGCGAGCGAAAGCGAGCATACGCTGAACGAGCAAGCCGATTGAAACGGCTTGTGGATACCCTGGCTGAAAGATCGTCCAGTGAGAACCTCGAGACCACGGTCTGTCCCGTTTGTTTGGATTGCTTGAGCGATTCGGCCTTACAGGCCAGGGATTTTCTCGACCTCAAGAGGCAGACAGGCGTGGTTGGCAATGTCGAGCTGCTGAGGTGCGGGCATCTGGCTCATGAGCGCTGTGTGTCGGAATGGTTAAACCACTCCAGAAGCTGTCCTCTGTGCAGAGCCGACAGCCCTCGGTTGAGAGCGACAAGGACAGGGACAGCTCCGGTCGTCCTCAACTTGGCCTCGGCAGATACGGTGCGTCAGCTCCGAGAAGCCTTAGACCGGCAGTTCCAAGATCTCGGGGCGTCCGAGCAGCAGGAGCTGTGGCAGCAGCACTTCGAGGGACGGTGCCGGACCCCGAACCGAGGGGACGAAGCGGACTACGAACCGCACTCCTACCCCGAGCCGGGCTACGAGGAATTCGAGCTCAGCGCAGAATCATGTTTTGGAGGCGGATCCTGTGAAGGAGGAGGAGGTGCGGGCGGAAGTTGGTAGAAGCACCGGCAAGATGCTAAAAGGCTGACCTGCTTGTGGTGACATGTGGTGACCTGCATCGCCCAATCATGCGCCAGAAAGAGGTCCTTGCATTTATGTAGTTTCCCTCTGCGAGGCAGGCAGAGGTTTTATAGAACAGGCAAAAAGCCTGGAGAGGCATGGAGACGTAGAGCGAGGGAGTCTGGGGAGAGAGAGAGAGCATGTAAAGAAAAAACGATAGTAAGATGTCGTAACGAAAGCGAATTCTCTACACCACCTACAGGCTACATGGGACCTGTAGTGGGAACCGCAGTCCTCCTTGTGCTACGTTGCGCTGTCCTTTACCCTGAATCGAGGTTACTCTACGTGAAGTCATTTAGCAGGTGCAGTGCGGTGTATCATGGTAAGTACCTACCTCTGGCTCTGTCTCCTTGCAGTTCTGGATTTTTGTTTCTCGAGACGATCCCTTTTCACCAGCGCAGACTCTTGTGGATTGGGGAGATGGATGTCGTGACAGGCTTTCTGTTGCTCGTAATTTGTTGCAGCTTGGTCTTCTTTTCATGCAGAGGACTACAGAAGGCACACCCTGCACCGCTTCACATCCACATTGCCCTTAAGTTGCAATGCATGGCTGATGATTGGTGATGCACAGTCGTGGTTCGACAGATTGTCTGTTCCGAGTCGCTCAACGATTCGACCAGGTCTCCCAAGCATCATTTGCAGGAGCTTAGCCGCATAGCTTTTCGATGCAAACTGGATTCGCGATCCCTATGTCTGAATTCGTCCTCCTTTACCATTTGACATAGCGTGCGGTACTGCAGTTGCGGGCTGAGTCTTGCTAGAAGGGGAAGAATTACAGCGGAGAATAATGAGAAGCGGAGAGATGCAGAGAGAGAGTGAGAGAACGCACGAATGTGGATTCCCTTGGCTGCGTGGAAGAAGAGAACGTTTGTTTGCATGGGCGGTATGTTTGCGCATGTCTCCTCTAGCTTGCCTGAAAGACCAGATTTCAAAATAGCAAAAAAGAGCGAGAGAGAGAGAGAGAGAGAGCGACTGCCATACTCACACTGAAGACAGCTGTCCCCCGGGGGATAACCTCGATCCACTTTGCGCTGTACTTTTGCTTGTACTCGATTGTACCCGGGGGGACAGCATCCATTCGAACTTCTGCCACTGTGATGTCAGCTTGTACTGATTCCCTTCAGAATCGCTGCAGTCTTCCAATACGGTTTGCACTGGGGCTGTTGTGGGTGCATTATGTCCTAGGTGTTCGGGGGAATGCTGCGAGCAGTGATTTCTGAAACACAGTACGCTGACTTTTACATAGCCCTGAAAACATGCCCCGAATCCCGTGGTCCTGCAGGTAGCCAACATTGTGCATTGCGCCTTTTAACCTTACTTATACCATATCTGGGGAACAAACTGCAGGACAAGGGTTCTCATGCAATCCATGCTGACAGCCCCCCGCACGTGTATTCTACTGGTTCACATTTATCCTGCACGTTGTTGTATCCTGATTCTCTACTTTTCGAAAACAAAGGGGACAGCATGAACCAATTCGCATGTCAAAAAGGGGGATGACTGAAAGACTGAAACTCACATATTGCAATATTCATATTTCTCCTGCCTTTTCAGTCAAATAAGTCATCTTGATTCACTCCCCTCTAAAAGCCCGTAACATACGGGCGGGCCTTGGTGCCCGGGGGGCCTGACTAGCCCCTTAAGCCTGGGAGAAGNTCCTGCCTTTTCAGTCAAATAAGTCATCTTGATTCACTCCCCTCTAAAAGCCCGTAACATACGGGCGGGCCTTGGTGCCCGGGGGGCCTGACTAGCCCCTTAAGCCTGGGAGAAGAAGAGCGATTGCGCTCTATGCCCCTGAGCAAAGCAAAGATAGCACACCGGTCCGCTGGGAACGCGCCACGCTCCTTGTCGGCAGGCCGAGAAGGAGAGCATTCTGACTGAGAAGGTGCAACTGTTAGCACGGGTTCGAGAGCAAGCAAAAGAGCACTTGCTGGAGAGCAGAGATCATGCGAGATCCTTTCCTGCAAGCAGTCCTGGTGGATGTCAGTTTCAGCTGTGATTTGGGAGTCTCCAAGGAAAGCAGAGGGTGGCCGAGGAAGCCAAGAGACTTGGACGGATCTGCGGCATTTGAGGTTTGCCTACGTTTAACTTCTGCCGAAAAACCAGTGAACTGTGCTGGCATGCACTGGATCTTTCTGTTGTCCCGGCAGCATGCAGTCATATTCACGACTTCTGCTCCGGAAGATGAGGAAAGACAGGCACAGAGAGGATGTGCTCATAGAGGTGGCCGCCAGGCTAGAGTCCAAGAAGAAGGAGAAGAAGGCGGCTGAGCTGCTGATGTCGGATCTTTTCAGCTTCTCTGTTCGGTCGAAATGTCATCTGCTGAATCTGCTGCTTCCCAGGAGGCAGAACGGCGACTGCGCAAGGAACTGCAAGAGAGTTCGAGTCTGCACTAGTGAGAATCGCAGTGGCATGCTACCATCTCACCTGAGCGGCATTGTGGTGACGACGAGGTGAAGAGGCTGTAAGTACCTTAAACCGTTGTCAAGTTGGACTTTGCGGCCAAGGATTGCAACGAAGCAGCAGTTTCAGCTGAGCAGTCAAGATGCCCTCGAGGCAAAGCAGAATGCAGATCCATAGACGCAGTTCCTTAGTTCTGGTGTGTGTCAGAGATACTTACGGCTTAGTCAAGAATACACCGTGACTTCGTGCGTTGTAGCTAAGGACCAAGTCTCTGGCCTCAACAGGGAAGTCTTGCGGCGTCAGGATCGGCTGCTGACGGAGCAGAGGAAGCAAGACCACCTGAAGGCCACGAGTCATGGCTTTCCGGACATTGGGCCGGCACAGTAGAAATTCCCAATTATGCTCAAAGGCCCAGTGAGCTTCGTCTGAGCACAGGCTCGTGCGAAGGATCAGCTGAAGAAGAACGTGGAAGCTTGATGGCTTCCAAGTGCCCAAGTGCGTGTATGGCTTGCCACAGCTCGCCGGCAGTTGGGCGTCGTGGGCGTGCGCGCGATCGTTTTGCCCAGGAATGTGATCACAAGAACTACTTGGAAATGCAAGATGCGGCAGATCGGAGAACAGAAAAGGCCAGGCGCGCAGACACAGCATTCAAGCTACCCAGCAGATTCTGGCAGAACTCTGTTTTTCGCTTTTGTTGGTGCATGCGTGTGTGTCTGTGTGTGTGTGTGCGGGTGTGGGTGTGTGTGTGTGTGTGTTGGTCCTTCTGGCCATGTCCGAAAAACCAGTTGTAGCAGCAACTATAACTAGCATAGCTGCAGGGACTTTGGCGAAGCATGCGGTTGCGACGCGGTTGCAATCGTCCGAGGAATGAGGTCGCAAATGCATATCGTCACGCGAGAGATCTGCAGCCTGGGACCTGGAATTTGTTGCATTCGGACCTTCCTGTTGTCGGAGCACTGACAAACTGTGGTGACGGCAAGGCACAGCCACGAGAACAAGCACATCGATATGTGCCCAAGCACGAAATGCTTCAGACCTTGTCTATACATGCTGTGTTGTATTTGCAAGCGCCGAACCACTTGACTGGACGGACAAGGTGCGGCCACTCGGCGAACGCATACTGGAAGAGGTGTTCCAGCCTGCCTGTTTTGCATGCATAGACGGCTCAGAGCTTCCACGAAAGTCTGCGACTTTCAACATTTCAGTCCGTGCGTGTTGCACACAGCGGACCAAATTAGTCGGCAAAGTCACCGCCTGCACATTTGGGAGCAAGGTGGGGGCGATTTGCTTGCACATAGAATTGGGAACTTGCAGTCCGGCGGCTTCCCGTGTCCAGTCAAAGCAAGCTGGATAAATTAGCAAGCTTGGTTGAAGATCACCCAACTGTGAACAGAAGTTCTAGTATCAGGCAACAGAGAGAAGGCGCATGCTTCCACTCCTTTGCATTGCGCTGAAGCTCTCCAAAGGTGTTGCCGATTCGTAGGCCGGTTGCACCAGTTCCGCTTGTTTAGCCTTCTGCTCTTTGCTTGAGTCGTGGTCGAGTGCAGATGGGCGTGTCCTGCTCTTGCTGCGGAACTGTCGTGCTTCGCAGAATGCCACCTATCTTGAAGATATCGGTGGCATTTCTTTGTTCGTAGGACCTTCGTAGGAGTCACCAGAGAGTGATACATAGATCTGGGGTCGTGCCCTCTCGTGCTTGAGTCGAAAATGGTTTGACAAAACAGTGTTGGATGATGCTGGGTGATTCTATTTTCTGTCTTGTGCCGTGGAGACGCCAGGCATCTGCTGTAGCATGGCATCGAAAAAGCGCAGACCTGAGCAACGATTGCAAGACGTTCTGCGGCACTCCCTAAGAGTATGCGCCGATTCCGAGGGTGCAGCGTCAGTTGCTGCTGGATCCAACTTGGCTCATCCTAGCCGCTCAGACTGCATTGGTTCAGTTGGACTTGTTGACTGAGCGTCCGTTCGGGCTTTGCGATAAGGCTGAACCTGATGTTAGCAGTGACAGCTCAACCACGGCAGCCGTGCTCTGAGTCTCAGCCCTCCGCACAGTTGCAGTTGTGATGTCATTTACAAAGCCACCGACGACAGATCCTTATGTCTCGCGTTATGAATTCGGCCTCACCTGACTTCCCTGCTGACTCTAAGGTGGTGACGACTGTTTGGCCGATTTGGCAGGCCACTGGTCTCCCTGAATGAGTGTGGAGTCGGACGGGTGCCCATTCTCGCGAGAACAGGTGCAGTCGTTGATTGACAGGAGTGACCCCAGAACGCTTCAGCTATCGCCCTAGCTTCCTCGACAAGACTGATCACCAAAATTGTTGAAATAGCTCTGAATGCTGGCTCACCTTGCCGATCAGGATTGGCATGAATGCGCACAAGCCTGGCATGCGACCAGGAGAGGCTATCGCGTGCGCCACACTCGCCTGAGCGGAGACTTTGTCTCCTCAATTCCTGAGCTAAGGTACAATCCGCCGGTATGCACGTATTTTACGCCAGTGACTTGCAGGGAGTCGGGGGTCCTCTCTGTTTGCACTCAGCATGTTTGAACAAGGTTGACCCTCAACTTTGATGACGTAAAGAAGTGCAACGAAGCTGCAGTCCGGTCCTTTGAGATTTCGCGGATGGGTGTCGTGTTCGTGTGCTCGCCTGTGGCCCCTCACTGGTGAGGTCCATCTGCAGACGCGGCGACGTGGTGTTCGAGGTCAGATGCTGCAGAAGGCGCCTGCGTGAGGTGAAGCCATGTGAAGCCTTCCTGTGTGTTCCGACTGGTCTGTGATGTGTGCAGGCTGCAAGCTTCTTTGAGCAATGCCAGGCAGGGGGCTCTCATCTGAACTTGCAACAGTCCATTCTTGAGGTGTTGTGTTGATGCAAAGGTGTGCCACCAGATGTTCCTCCGTTTTGGTTCGTGCTAGAAGCGTCGTAGGAGTTGAGACAGGATAAGAGAGCCCGACTTGTTCGGCTTGCGTTGTGAGGCCCCTGACGACGAAATACGTGACTGAAGTACAGGGAATACGAACTTGACGTTGTGTTTGATACAATGCAAGAACTCGCCCATGCTGGCTGATGACCTTGTTCCCATTTTCGCTGAGGCCGGCCAAACCAACTCTGCAGACCATGACGCCCCAGTGGCCAGGCCCCCCAGGTGTGCGAACGATGGCCAGGGTTGGGCAGCATAATTTTGCAGATGAAGCGCCCCACTTTTCTCGCAGCAAGGCTCTCGAGTCTGTCACCAGCAGCATTTTCTGACCGGCGCCGACTTCCCTCCATTTTCATTCTCGTAGCTATGCCTATCCGCGCGGTCACGTTTGCTTCCTCATGGATGCACGCGGGCGGGACGTCAGTTCAGTGTGGCTTTCGCCCCTGCCTTTCACCTTAACCGTCAGCTGGAGCCAACAAGTGTCCGGCAAGCCGGTGAGCATGAATGCCAAAACGACGACACAGCATCACTTCTTCGAGGGGCAAGCTTACTTCTGATGGGTTCGTTGCTCCATGATGTGGTCTTCCTGCGCAGCTTCGTCATTTGGCTTTTCCTGAGGGGTCGAAGGCTCTTGACGCACAGCATTTCTTGAACTCTTGGGCCGAGGTCGTAGCATTGTCTAGCCGCTAAGCCATAACCTTTCCATGGGATGGGCACGCAGTCGGAGCCATGCGGCAGCCGCAGATGAATGTAGCTCTATATGGCTACGAGACGCAGAATTTCCACGATCATCCACAGGATCATGCTGCAATTTCGCAACTCGCCCAATTTCAGTGTGCGACGTGCGGCAATCATGTGCAGGCTCAGAGATTGCAATCCATCTGCCCAAGATGTCGTCATGTTCGATCTGGTTGGAAAAACAAGCCAAATTTCCGGCATAGGCCTCCATCCGGGACGCAGCACATGCCGGATCAAGAGCCAGCTTTTCCAGCCTCTTCTTTATTTTGGGTGTTTCATTTGTTGCGTCCTTTGAGGCTGTTTTGTTCCATCGCTGTGTTGAGCTGTGTCCGCATGCCCGAGGCTGTTTACAGGGTTGGAGCTGCCCCGCAAGCAGCTGTGACCAATCAGAAAGCTCCAAGCTTTGGTGCCCCGTCCAATCCGAGTGGCCTCGGCCTTGGCATTGATGGATGGGATCTCGGGCCCGGGAAGCCAAGGAAGGTTCGAAAGCAAGGCGGAGGCAGCGATGTGGGAAGCGTTGGGTCGAGCGGCCGCTTGGCCACCGGTAACGGTAGAAGCATGAATGTTCGCAAGATTTCGCTGAATGGAAGCGAGACTTTCTATCCTGTTCGAAGATGCGCCCAGGCGATTCGACGAATGAGCAATCCACCAGTGGCGGGTCCTTGGCCGGCTGCAGCAGCTTTGTTCAAGGAAAGCTAGGAGCGACCTGCACAGAATGGCAAAGCGAGCGCCTTGTGCTAGTCTTCCTCCGCTTGTTCCGTATGTGTAGGCACTGGCTCTCACACACAGCGACCGCAACACGGCTGCCACCCTCACGCAGGCATCGCACTTGCAATGTTGTGCGCTTGACGCCGTGTGTTGCCGATTAGTCCCGTCCTCCTAATACTAAACGGCGGGCCGCCCTTCCCCAATTAACAACTAGAACATAGAAAATGCTACTATCATGGTGTGGGTTTTAATCCACTAACTACCACTGTCACTTTTGGGCGATCTTGCTCGTGCTCCTGCTCTTGCTCTTGGTCCTGCTCCTGCTCTGCTTTTGCCTTGCTGTTGCTCTTGGTCCTGCTCTTGCTCTGCTCTTGGTCCTGCTGTTGCTCTTGTTCCTGGACCTAGTCCAAAATAGGCTTCAAAGATCTTCAAAGGATCTTCCGGACATTGCTTTATTCTTACGGGCGGTGTTAGATGAATAGCGGAAGTGATTAGTGCATTCAAGAGGTACTTGCCTGACATGGTCAAGTAAAAACGGCAATGAATACGTTGCGGTTTTGTGCAGGCTCTGCACATAGTTGTGTAAGCGGCACGTGGAGAGACAGAGGGCATTCTTCTGCAGTCTGCATGGGCCGCGCAGGTTGGAGAAGTCGGGCGGAAGCGCCCCAATATTCTGCCACCTCCAGACCCAGCAAAGATTGGGCCGCTACCCTTGTTGCTCGGAATGCAGAGCCACGTCGGATGCGCGTGCTTGGAACTCAAGAGCAGCTTGCGAGGCTACCAACCTTTGGTGATGGAGTTGGCCACTCGCTGCCACCTTTGCCTCCCCTCCAGTGCCGAGCTTGCATTATGCTTGATGCGCAGTCTTGCTGCCCGACTCGGGGTGTGCATCCAGATATCAGGCAAATGCACACATCAAGAACTGATGATGATGATGATGATGCTGATGCTGTTCGTTGAGTCTACTTCCCGTGTGCAGACTAACATCTCGTGACGAAGCTCGAGTCTTCTGCAGAATTGCTCGCAGGTCCTCTTGCGACGAGTCCAAATTTGGAGCAGACCAATTTTACAGGGCTCACGGTCATCACGAAGTTGCCTTCCCGGAGGAATCACATGCACAGGCTTCGGGGCAGTTTTTTCATGATCAGCTTGCTGATACAACAATAAGGCAGCAAGTCCCAAGAGCAATACTGGCACCACAAGCCGGAGCACCAAATATACAGGTTTTTGGGTGTTTGAGGTTCATGGCAGAACCGTGACCGCGTCAACTAAGGGGCCCGGCGCCGCTGACGGGAGTCACCTTGCCAGCCTATGCCGGCAGCTACGGCGGGGCCAAACAGCCCAGCGTGGCACCTGGCTTTCCTGCGTCGCTGTTATGTGTTTCATGTCATGCTGCAGCCCAGGTGGAGGAGGAAGTCACGGAATGCAGTTTGGCGACCCATGGTCTCCACCATGGATGTTTGCCACTCCTCCTACTGACATCACGGAGCCCTGGATGCCAGGAGCCACGAGCTCGGAACAACGGCATTTGTGCTAGAAGCTCCTGTTATGTGGACTCCCTGGCTTCTTGGCTGCTCCGCCGTCATGCTGAGTTCGACAACGCCGGAGATGACCTGATTGCAATTGGAGCCTGGCAATCAGCGATGCCACCCGTGCTGACTCTCTTGTGTGACTTGGTAGGCCCCATGTCGCTCAAGGGCAGGCGTCTCAAAGGATTCCTTTGAGTTGCAGCTGAAGTGCGGCCACGTGGCCCAGCGGCACAGCCCCCGCAAGCGCAAGCACTTGCCAATCTCCCCACTTCGCACTCGCCAGATCTCGCCGGCTCGGAGCCCAAAGTGGATCCGTCTCTCCGGTTTCTTGTGCTCGAGAAACACCGTAAATGCAGGGGAACGGCCGCACTTCCGCTCGATGCAACTTGGGATCTTGCACCGTGTGGTGTGAATCTCCAGTGCTGCAGCCATCCAAAAACCATGCTCAAGGTTGTGTGCCAGCTGGACAGACAGAACAAACACACGCCCCAACGACAGATAGTGAGTTTTTTTTCTGTGTCTCTTTGTCATCGTGTGTGCAGAGTGCTTTGTTGCCTTTTCAATGCAGCGGCTTTGTCCGGTCATGTATGCTTTGATACAAGCAGAGCCGGCCGCCTCCAAAGAGCATCTGGGATGTAATTAGTCAGAAGGGGCGGAAAGGGACGGGAACAGCAGTGTGCTTCGCAGATTCGTGATCGCCGCTCGCAGGGTCGAGGCGGTCAAGGCGCCGGAAGCTGCCCCACCCGCCGTCACTGGGCAGCTCCTACAAGGCCCTGGTGTGCGACAGGACGTGGACCTGACGTGCCATCCACTTGGCGGGAACAATTTTGGGAGCCGTGAGGATCATAGCAAGCAGTTCTTCATTTGTCGAGAACTCTATGCCGAGCCCAGGGCTTAGTGTGTAAGGGCAGGCCGAGTTTTTGCATGTCCCTTTTGTGCTTCGTGCGGAAAGGCACAGGGCCAAGACCATGGCTCCAAGACTCGACGCTCGAAGTCATACTTGCTTGCTGCTTGTATGTGACTGAGCATTTCGACCGCGAGGAGTGGCTGCTGTCCATTATTTCTAGCGGGGACGTGCAGCAGCTGAAGCATTTCATGGAGGAAGCTGGCCCGACAAGTAAGTGTCGTTTGGGCTGGTTTGTCAGTGTTTCGCTCGGCTTAGTCGGACAGGAAGAGGAATCTCATAAGTCCATGCGGACGTCAATACGCCCGCCCAAGTAAACATGTGCACGTGCTGCATCATATGCCACTCCTTTGCTGTCGGACGAGTTCGAAACGGTAGCTGTGCCGTCTTCGGAACTAGATTCGCACAGTTTCTACTGCCGCGAGAAGAGCCCATGACATCAGAACCTCAACGACACATGGTGATGAAGTCGGCTTTTCTTTCATGTTTTCATCCGTGAGTGCTTTTGTGAGACCTTCACTTGCAGCTTCGCATGGATTGCAGGCCTTTTACCGGCAAGGCAAAGATGCAGCGCAAGCTGGTGAAACCTGCAGTCACTGCAACGTTCGAGTCACCACTTCCAAGAACTGGTTCAGAACCAGACAGGCCAGACCTTGTCACCAGACTGGACCTGGCAACGGAGTGTGTCGCACTGTCACGAAGCCGATTCTGTCTTTGGCTACAGGCCACGGATGAGCAGCCGGCCGTCCGCTGCATGATTTGTATGAAGTGGCACTGTGAGCAGTGCCTTCTCGTGAAGACAGCGAGGAAGCCATGTTTGCGGTTTGCGTAATGAGCCGTACACGGATGGAAAATCTGAGGCACTGCAAGCAGTTCGTGAATCTGGGATTTGCGGCGCAGCTAGTCAAGCTCGAGTGCTGCGAGAAATGTCACAGAGGCGTGGCTGCTTGGTTGCAAGCGCTCAACGGCTTGACAGGGGCTCCTAATTTAATTTATTCGGCCCCCATGGTTATTTATTCGACCCAGTCCTCACTAATGTTACTTTTTCGGCCCCGGACGGGGTCTACTCGACGGCATGATTTTTCTCATCCCCCCATGTTATCTTTCCGACCCCCGCGGGGCACGTTTTCCGACCGCCGAAATTCCCTTTTCGACCCCCGATTATACCATTTTGCCCCTCTGAGGGCCGGAAAAATATGTTCGGGTTATTTTCGGCCCCCTGGCCCCGGGAAGGGGGGGGGTGCTGCGCACGAGAGGGGGGCATTTCCTGCTCTTTGCAGGCACGTCGCGCCGTCGTCATCGTCGTGGTCGTGGTCAAAGACATTCGCCAAGCTTTGAAGCTAGCCAACTTGCCTGTAATGTGCGATTCAGGTCAGATGACGAGCTGGGCTGCTCGCTATCGAACAAACCATGGACAAGGCAAAGTGCGCCGGGACTTCAAACTTCATATCAAATCCAGGGTCGCATCGACTGGCAGTCCCTTGCCCTTGTGGCAACTGGTCGTGGTGCCCGAGTCCGTGTTCTCGGAGGAGCGGGTCTGCGCAAATCTGGACTTGTGCTGGCGTGATCCAGTGTGCAAAGGCTGCACGCAACAAGGTCGTCAAGCTTGTCGTGGATGGCAAGCAAAAAAAATTGACCAATGATTACGCGATAGTGACACTATCGTTCCTAGTCCCAAGCGAAACAGTCAGCAAAACATGGGTGGGCAGGCCACACACGACATCTGCGGAGCTCAATGCCGCCACACAGCAGCCATTCCTTCAGGCACTTGTGAACACGGAGTCCGAGGACAACGTGCTGCACGTGTTCAACGCAGCACATGACTTGGGGCAAAGTATTGAAACCTGGACCTGCGCAACCAAGTCCTGCAAGTCCATAAGGATTTTGCGAAAGGAATCGAAGCGGCTCGAAGGAAAGCGTTTCCAGCGTCACGAGCTTGTGACGACTATGCGCACATGCGACGTGCATCCTACAACCAGTTAAAGTTGGCGTGAAATCCCATGTGCACCGGCCTCAGTTGCAGGATAGCTGCTGCAGGAACCGAGTGGTTTGTTGCCGTAATGCTGTGTTTGAACATGTCGTAACTGAGGTCCCTGAAGAGGGAAGATGAAAAGATCAAGGAAGCGAGCTCCAAAGCTGCAAGCAATTTCAGAACGCTTGACAGAATCATTCAGATTTCGTGCTTCGTACCTGCGGTGCAGCTTTTCGATTCCATCTGGACACGAACGTTGCCATGGTTGCAGTCCTGCAACAAGCAGACTTCCAGGATGCTTATCTTACGAAGACCACGCCGGCAGCTCTGCAGAAACAGTTTCGGTGCAGTGTGGCATCGCATGGACAGATGTCGCTGTGGTTCGGAGGGTTTTGGTCGGGTCTGGTGGGAACGTACCCAGGCAGTGGGTCCGGGTCCCAAACAATCGAGAGTTCGAGAGTTTCCATTCGCAGTGGCAGGCCTTCGTCAGCGGCAAGGTGCGTGAGTCTCCCTTGAGCATCTTCGAGTTCATGCAAACCATTTTCCAGAGGCAGTGGCAAGAGAAATTTCGATGGGGAACGCAGATGCATGTGCCTGCAGCGGCATTGCTGAATAGCGAGGGCCTGCGCAGTGCGGGTCGATCACCTGCAGTAGACTTCTGGCAGGCCAAAGACCAAACTAAGCTGTGTGGCTGCCGCAATTACTACCACATGCATCGCCGCACAGATGCAGCCGGGAGCGTGTCCCCGATGGCATGTCGGAATTCTGGGTCATGAGGGCGCGGACATGCCACTGCGGCCAGCAGGCCGTTGCGCCTGCGGATGCAACCATCACGAAAAGAGGTTGCCCATCAAATCGTCACATTGATCTCTCCGGAAGGATCTGAACTCGATCGCGCATTTGAGGGCACAGGCCTGGTGGTGGAAGGACAAATCGATGTGTGCAAGCTGGAGCACATATTTGCAGACCACTGCGGGCATCTCCCCAATTCCTCGTGGCTGCGTCATCGTCGTCGAAGCTGTGAAGACGTTCCTTCGCTTATGTGCACTTGCTGCCATCTCAGCTGTGAGCACCTGCTATATGCCATATGTTCGAGCGCTGCTGAAGGACCCTGGGGTCAATCTGCAGAACGTCCCCGTGCTTCGGAAGCGCGGGCGCAAGCCAAAGACGGCGTGCGCCGTCCTGCAGGCAAACAAGAAGCAGACGAAGTCAGTGATCAAGACGTTGGCGAAGAAAGCCAAGCGTAGCCAGCCCAACGAGGCACAGCTTTACGCGCCTTGCATCCAATGCTAAAAAAGAGGTCTGTGCGCTCGCATCCCGCATGCAAAGTCTTGAAACTTGAACCCCTGAGAAGTGGCAAGCGTATTGATAGGACACCGTCACATGAATAAGTCTGCTGTATGAGTGGAGTTGTGAAGGGACACGGAAGCATTGTCGATACGGAAGGTTGCCACATCACAGCTATGAATGATGACTGTTTTGCATGTGCAAGCCACTAGACCGTGTGCTGTTACGTGCAGTGAATCTTTGGTGATGGCTACGGGCTCGCTGCGGGCTCGCTGTGTGAACCGTGTCATTCTATCAACTCCATGTAACCGCAACCCTGTTGCTCAAGCTTGTACTGCTGTTCTAGCACAGAACAAAAATCATTGCCACATCACAGCTATGAATGATGACTTTTTTTACATGTCCAAGCCACTAGACCGTGTGCTGTTACGTGCAGTGAATCTTTGGTGATGGTTACGGGCTCGCTGCGGGCTCGCTGTGTGAACCGTGTCATTCTATCAGCTCCATGTGACCGCAACCCTGTTGCTCAAGATTGTACTGCTGTGCTAGCACAGAACAAAGATCATTCACCTTTCCTCGACAAGAGCCCAACTACAGCAGGCTTCCCCGACTCTTTGCAAGGACAACTGCGGGGCTGAGCTTTGCCCAAGGAAAGTAAACTGTCCGTGACGCGCTGCATGGGTCAGAGAGGAGGGGCAGGAAAAGTGCTCAATTCCGGAAGCTGTATCGACTTCAACACCGACTTGAAGCAAGTCCTCACACATGTCGGGCCAGCAGTAACCCCTTTTTGAATGGGAACCTCTGATTAATAAACCCCCCCCCTCCCCCCGCCCTCAAGGTAGCTCGTTTTGTCCCGCTTTTTTGTTTCAGTTGTGCACCCCCTGAAATAGTGATGTTTGCGGCTCAGAACCTCGTACTTCCACCTGAACGACCTCCCTCAGCACCCTCCCAGACTACACCGCTCGTCTCAGCCATGGCACAGGCCTCAAAGCAAGTTTTCCAACCCTACGAAAGAAAGCCGCGCAAGCCCTGGGTGACGGACCACACCTTGCAACTCTTGGAACAGGCGAAGAGGGCGGAAGCGGCGCAGGAAGACGATGCAAAACACAAGCGCAACGTAGCGAAAAGGTCGGCACGCAAAGCCCGCATCAATTGGATACACGACCAACTGGAGTCTGACCCAGCGGCCACGAGGGCCGCCTGGCACACCGCCAAAAACCAGAAAAAAGGTTTTGCAGGGGCTCGTAAACACCTGGTAGTAGACGGTAAGCCGCAGCCATGGTCGAAAACTCACGAAGCCTTCCGTGATCATCTGCAAAATAAACAGTGGGCCTCCCCAACCATACCAGACCACACCGCCGCAGAACGCAGGTCCAGAGAAGCACTTTATCCGACATTGGGTGACGAACCGTTGTTTACCTTAGCAGAGCTCAGCGACGCCATGACACAGCTGAAAAAGCGTAAAGCATCGGGACCCGATGGAATTCCTAATGAACTNTTTATCCGACATTGGGTGACGAACCGTTGTTTACCTTAGCAGAGCTCAGCGACGCCATGACACAGCTGAAAAAGCGTAAAGCATCGGGACCCGATGGAATTCCTAATGAACTTTGGTTGGTACTAGATGACCACAACGCCAGCCTACTACTGGATCTTTACAATCATTCATGGGAACATGGAACCATACCTCAGGAATGGGCGGAGGCTATCGTAGTCTCGATATACAAAGGCAAAGGCGATGACACTGACCCGAGTAACTATCG